>JAODAL010009747.1:0-108975 GCA_025379985.1 Phyllomedusa bahiana | reverse complement strand
TAGTATGTCCTGGGCTGCAAACATATCTCATAATGCACTGTTAATTAAAAGTGTCTCTACAAACAGCAAGGCTACTGCACTGCAATTCTTTCTCAGTTTGTTGCCACATGAAAACCGTCAACAAGTAGGTATTGAGCTGCATACAGAGCTCATAATACACTTTTTGACTAAGATCAGCTCCACAGACAACAATCATACTTCATTGCAATTCTTTCTCGGTTTGGTGCTACCTGGAAACCATCAGCAAGTATTTATTTAGCTGCCAACAGATCCCATAATCCCTGTGCTTTTAGCGATATCCAAGTGAAGATCCACGGCTACTCTGCTTATGATACAGGAACATCCAGTCTATCTCATATCTATCTCTCTATCTATCTATCTATCTATCTATCTATCTATCTATCTATCTATCATCTTTTATCTATCTATATCTATATACCCATATATCTATCTATCTCATATCTATCTATCTCATATCTATCTATCTATCATCTATTCTATCTATCTATCTATCCCATTTAATCTATCTATCATCTCATCCATTAAAAATCTATTCTTCTTTTTTTAATTGAAATATTATCCTATGAATTAATCAATTTTTTTTCTATCTCTAAATTTCAAACTCTATCTCAATTAATCTCTCCTAATCATCTATCTTTTTCCCGGTAATCTTACTAGGCTATTATCGAGTAATCCTATCTATCTCTTATACTATCTATTTTCTATCTCATATCTATCTATCTCATATCTAATCTATCTATCTATCTATCTATCTATCTCTATCTATCTCATATCTATTTATCTTTCCATATATCTCATATCTATCTATCTATCTCATATATCTTATCTATCTTTATCTCATATCAATCTATTCTATATCTTCATCTTATCTTTATCTATCTATATCTATCTATCTTATCTATCTATCTCATATCTATCTATCTATCTTCTCATATATCTATCTATCTATTTTTCTATCCCATATCTATCACCCATATCTATCTATCTATTCTATCTCATATCTCTATCATATCTATCTATTCTATCTATCTATTATCTATCTATATATCTATCTATCTATCTATCTGTCTATATCATTATCTACCCCTATCTATCCTATCATCCCATATCTATCATATCTATCATTCATCATCTATCTATCTCCTCTCATATCATATCTATCTACCCCATATCTATCTATCTCATTATCTATCTATCTATCTATCTATCTATATATCTATCTATCTGACTTGACTCCTGTTTGGAGCTGATACATTTTTGTCTTGGGATATAAGGCAATAAAAGTACAAAGTATCTATCTATTCTCACATCTATATTTCTGTCAATCTCATATCTATCCATCTCTGCATCTATTTATTTATGTATTTCTCATCTGTCTGACTGTTTGATATCTATCGATGTTAGTTATATCTATATATCTATCTATCTCATATCTAATATTTCTATCTATCTTATATTTACTTATCTATCTATCTATCTATCTATCTTAATCTTCTATCTATCTCTATTATTACTTATCTATCTATCTATCTATCTATCTATCTATCTATCCCATATCTATCTATCTATCTATCTATCTATCTATCAGTCTGCTGCCTACCTCATAAGTATGTAGTATGTGACACAGGGATTAATACAAAAGAGTATCCCCCACCCCCGAGGGGCTGCAATTGATGTACCCAGTGTGAGTTTTCATTATATGTTATTATAGTCAACGGTTTCAGAGGTAATAATAATTCAGGCGGGCCCATGTCCTTTGAGAGCAAGACTCCATAATACACACAATGTACTAACCAGAGACATCATTTACGCTACAGATCTGTCTACAGCCGCTCGCTGATAGTTTCTATGTAAAACAGATTGTATTCTACATAACGTACAACTAAACATATTGTATAAAAATGGTGATTACAGTATATTACACCGTTCTGTTCTTTACTGCCCATAGCTCAGCCCTGTAAGATGACGCTCCTCTGCCAATTACTTTCTGTTATGTTCAAAAATATTGCCCTCATGCTGGGCACTGCA
Source organism: Phyllomedusa bahiana (assembly GCA_025379985.1). Classification (NCBI taxonomy): domain Eukaryota; kingdom Metazoa; phylum Chordata; class Amphibia; order Anura; family Hylidae; genus Phyllomedusa; species Phyllomedusa bahiana. Next base: position 106,926 of record JAODAL010009747.1, on the reverse strand, counting down.
GCTCTGCTTTGAATGATTGGCTTCTGTTTATGAGCACAAGCTCCACAGGAAGTCAGTATCTGGAGAGAGTAATAGCATTGCAGCAAGCACAAGTTACAAAGTGGAGGTTATGTGTTAACCTGCACATATGTGGTGCGGTGGAGCGGAGGGAGGGCTGTACGGTATTATACCTCCATGATGGTTTCTCTATAGGCATGTGTTAGCTCTGTGTAACCTAATACATAACCAGGGCCATCTCCAGACTCCTCCAGCCCGTGTCACAGATATTGGAAAAGAAGCCTAATCAGCTCAAAATATGGCGAAAACAAACTGTTTGTATTATGGTCTGACATATGGCGGCCACAACACAACTCCTGGAACAAGAAGTCTCCACACAGAAGAGTTATCTGGTAATAAATGTAAGAACTACAAGGAAACAGCAACAACTACAGCTGTCTGTCTGTCTATCTATCTATCTATCTATCTATCATATGTAGCTCTCTATTATCTATCTATCTATCTAGCTCTACTCTATATCTACTATCTATCCATATTATCTATCTATCTACCATCATCTATCTTATATTATCTATCTATCCATCTATCCAATCTATCTGTCTATCTATCTATCTATCTATCCATTATCTATCTATCTATCTATCTATCTATCTATCTATCTATCTATTATCTATAATCTATTATATCTACTTCTTATCTATGTAGCTCTCTCATATCTACTATCTATCGCATATTATTATCTATCTCATATCTACCTACCTACCTATCTATACCATCCCTTGTTTTAAAATAAATTTCTATCCATGGTCATAAACATAGTAGCATAAATCTACTGGTCACTAGCCATGAAATGTATACTAATCAATACTATTGATCATCTTGCCTATCAATGGAAGACTCTAGAGGCTAAAAACTGATCTCATATATAGTCCTATTGAACAAGTGAGTTCAAAAAATGGTGGTAACATGGTCATGGAAAGAGAGTGGAGGGGCAAAAAGGGGGAATGGCCACTGGGCATGGAAGAAGAATAGGGGCAAACAATGGGTGGAGAACTTGCCAAAGGGTCATGGAAGAAGAGTAGAGGGGCAAAAAAAGGGTGAGAAACTGGCCCAAAGGTCATGTAAAGAAGAGTGAGGGGCAAACAAGGGAGGAGAACTGCCACAGGTCATGGAAGAAATGGGGCAAACAAGGGTGAAGAACTGGTCACAGAGTCATGAAAGAGAGTGGAGGGGCAAACAAGGGTGAAGAACGGCAACAGGGTCATGGAAAGAGAGTGGAAGGGCAAACAAGGGTGAAGAACTGGCACAGTGTCATGGAAAGAGATGGAGGGTAAACAAGGGTGAGAACTGGCCACAGAGGTCATGGAAAGAGAGTGGAGGGGCATACAAGGTTTAGATCTGGCCACAGGGTCATGGAAAGAGAGTGTAGGGGCAAAACAAGGGTGAGGAACATGGGCACAGGGTCTATGGAAAGAGAAGTGGAGGGGCAAACAAGGGTGAGAACTGGGCCCCAGGTCATGGAAAGAGAGTGGAGGGGCAAACAAGGGTGAAAGGAACTGGCAACAGGGTCATGGAAAGAGAGTGGAGGGGCAAACAAGGGTGAGGAACTGGCACAGGGTCATGGAAAGAGAGTGGAGGGGCAAACAAGGGTGAAGAACTGGCCACAGAGTAATGGAAAGAGTGAGGAGGGGCAAACAAAGGGTGAAGAACTGGCACAGGGTCATGGAAAGAGGGGAGGGGCAAACAAGGGTGAGGAACTGGCAACAGGGTCATGGAAAGAGAGTGGAGGGGCAAAACAAGGTTGAAGAACTGGCAACAGAGTCATGGAAGAAGAGTGGAGGGGCAAACAAGGGGAAGAATTAACACAGGGTCATGGAAAGAGAGTGGAGGGGCAAACAAGGGTGAAGAACTGGCGACAGGGTCATGGAAAGAGAGTGGAGGGGCAAACAAGGGTGAAGAACTGGCCACAGGGTCATGGAAAGAGAGTGGAGGGGCAAACAAGGGTGAGGAACTGGCCACAGGGTCAAGGAAAGAGAGAGGAGGCGCAAACAAGGGTGAAGAACTGGTCACATGGTCATGGAAAGAGAGTGGAGGGGCAAACAAGGTTGAAGAACTGTCAACAGTTACATGGAAAAATAGTGGAGTGGCAAACAATGTAGAAGAAAAGACCACAGGGTCATGGAAAGAGAGTGGAGGGGCAAACAAGGGTGAGGAACTGGCCACAGGGTCATGGAAAGAGAGTGGAGGGGCAAACAAGGGTGAAGAACTGGCCACAGGGTCATGGAAAGAGAGTGGAGGGGCAAACAAGGGTGAAGAACTGACACAGGGTCATGGAAAGAGAGCGGAGGGGCAAACAAGGGTGAGGAACTGGCCACAGGGTCATGGAAAGAGAGTGGAGGGGCAAACAAGGGTGAGGAACTGGCCACAGGGTCATGGAAAGAGAGTGGAGGGCAAACAAGGGTGAGAAACTGGCCACAGGGTCATGGAAAGAGAGTGGAGGGGCAAACAAGGGTGAAGAACTGGCCACAGGGTCATGGAAAGAGAGCGGAGGGGCAAACAAGGGTGAAGAACTGGCCACAGGGTCATGGAAAGAGAGTGGAGGGGCAAACAAGGGTGAAGAACTGGCCACAGGGTCATGGAAAGAGAGTGGAGGGGCAAACAAGGGTGAAGAACAGACACAGGGTCATGGAAAGAGAGTGGAGGGGCAAACAAGGGTGAAGAACTGGCCACAGGGTCATGGAAAGAGAGTGGAGGGGCAAACAAGGGTGAAGAACTGGCCACAGGGTCATGGAAAGAGAGCGGAGGGGCAAACAAGGGTGAGGAACTGGCAACAGAGTCATGGAAAGAGAGTGGAGGGGCAAACAAGGGTGAGGAACTGGCGACAGGGTCATGGAAAGAGAGTGGAGGGGCAAACAAGGGTGAAGAACTGGCCACAGGGTCATGGAAAGAGAGCGGAGGGCCAAACAAGGGTGAAGATCTGGCCACAGGGTCATGGAAAGAGAGTGGAGGGGCAAACAAGGGTGAAGAACTGGCCACAGTGTCATGGAAAGAGAGTGGAGGGGCAAACAAGGGTGAAGAACTGGCGACAGGGTCATGGAAAGAGAGTGGAGGGGCAAACAAACACCAATCCCCTCTACTGTGAGGGCACCACATGGCACTTTATAATGTTACTATGTCTACCACTAATGGTTGTGATTCAGCGTTGGGTTGTACCACACACACTGCCCGGCCTTCATTATACAGAGTTATGAAGATGTGGTAAATGTCCTCTGGGTGTAATTGCCTCTAATAGCAGAGGCTCCATTGTTAGCACAGGCTTTATAATGCACCGGACGGTTTGTATTAGAGGCGACTAAACATTGACTTCAGGCCATTAAATAGAAGTAATTACTAACACTGTAAAAAAGAAATAGAAAACTCTGTCATTTGTGTGTGCAGCTCCTATGCACAGCTATGTGTCGCCATGGTTACCAATCGTAAGCAAGCCCCTCGCCTGCAGTTCTGTGTGACTCCTCTTCTACCGTCTGGAGATGTCAAGAAAAATAGGACGAAAGGATGAAGTATTACTGCAAAATCAGGCGACACCCTCTTTGATTGAAGTCTGTGACCGTGGAGACACATTGCTCTACACAGGAGCTGCAAACACATAGGAGGTTTCTACAAAGTATAGATGATAACTGAATACATTATCCTGTGCTACATAACCACGGCATAAACAGCAAGCACATTTAACCTTCCACCCGTTGCCCACTTCTTTACAAGAAAAATTAAGATGGCGCAGTGACTACTCTAAATGCAGAATATTGCAAGCCTTATAATGTGCTGTGACATCACTATGTGCACTATCCCTATACTGTGACATCACTGTGTGCACTATTCTTATATTGTGATATCACTGTGTATTATCCCTTTACTGTGACATCACTATGTGCATTATCCTTTCACTGTGACATCGCTGTGTGCATTATCCCTTTACTATGACATCACTGTGTGGATTATCCCTTTACTGTGACATCACTATGTGCATTATCCTTTCACTGTGACATCGCTGTGTGCATTATCCCTTTACTATGACATCACTGTGTGCATTATCCTTTTACTGTGACATCACTGTGTGCATTATCCCTGAACTGTGACATCGCTGTGTGCATTATCCCTGAACTGTGACATCGCTGTGTGCATTATCCTGTACTTTGACATCACTATGTACACTATCCCTGTACTTTGACATCACTCTGTGCATTATTCCTGTACTTTGACATCACTCGGTGCATTATCCCTATACTGTGACATCACTGTGTGCATTATCCCTGTTCTGTGACATCACTGTGTGCAATACCCCTGTACTGTGACATCACTGTGTGTGTTATCCCTGTTCTGTGACATCACTGTGTGCATTACCCCTGTACTGTAACATCACTGAGAGCATTACCCCTGTACTGTGACATTACTGTGTGCATTACCCCTGTACTGTGACATCACTGTGTGTATTAGCCCTGTACTGTGACATCACTGTGTGAATTATCCCTGTTCTGTGACATCACTGTGTGCATTATCCCTGTACTGTGACATCACTGTGTGAATTATCCCTGTTCTGTGACATCACTGTGTGCATTATCCTGTACTGTGACATGACTGTGTGCATTAGCCTGTACTGTGACATAACTGTATGCATTAACCTGTACTGTGACATCACTGTGTGCATTAGTCTGTACTGTGACATAACTGTGTGCATTATCCCTGTGCTGTGACATAACTGTGTGTATTATCCCTGTGCTGTGACATCACTGTGTGCATTATCCCTGTGCTGTGACATCGCTGTGTGCATTATCCCTGTGCTGTGACATCACTGTGTGCATTATCCCTGTGCTGTGACATCGCTGTGTGCATTATCCCTGTGCTGTGACATCACTGTGTGTATTATCCCTGTACTGCGACATCTCTGTGTGTATTATCTCTGCACTGTGACATCACTGTGTGCAATAACACTGTACTGTGACATCACTGTGTGCATTATCTCTGCACTGTGACATCACTGTGTGAATTATCTCTGTACTGCGACATCGCTGTGTGTATTACCCCTGTACTGTGACATCACTGTGTGCATTATCCCTGTTCTGTGACATCACTGTGTGCAATACCCCTGTACTGTGACATCACTGTGTGTGTTATTCTTGTTCTGTGACATCACTGTGTGCATTACCCCTGTACTGTAACATACACTGTGTACATTACTCCTGTACTGTGACATTACTGTTTGTGTTACTCCTGTACTGTGACATCACTGTGTGTATAATACCTGTACTGTGACAATACTGTGTGTATCATTCCTGTACTGTGACATCATTGTGTGCATTATCCCTATACTATGACATTACTGTATGCATCATTCCTGTTCTGTGACATCATTGTATGCATTATCCCTATACTATGACATCACTGTGTGCATGATCTCTGTACTGAGACATCACTGTGTGCATTATCTCTGTACTGCGACATCACTGTGTGCATTATCTCTGTACTGTGACATCACTGTGTGCATTATCTCTGCACTGTGACATCACTGTGTATATTATCTCTGCACTGTGACATCACTGTGTATATTATCTCTGTACTGCGACATCTCTGTGTATTATCCCTGTTCTGTGACATCACTGTGTGCATTATCTCTGTACTGTGACATCACTGTGTGTATTATCTCTGCACTGTGACATCACTGTGTATTATCTCTGCACTGTGACATCACTGTGTATTATCCCTGTACTGTGACATCACTGTGTGCATTATCCTGTACTGTGATATCACTGTGTGCATTATTACTGTTCATTAGAGAAACCAAAATAATCATATTCTGTTCTGAACTTGCCGCAGAAGATGTCATGGTGGAATGGGGCCCCACTTGAAGTTTTGCTGTGGGGCCCCATAGACACTTGTTGGGTGCAGATCAATACATGTCTCGGAACATGAAAGACGTGCAGGAGAGCTTGTTTGTTTGTGTCTGTAATCAGCGCTCCATCGTCCCTCCCGGCTCTCCCAGCTTCCTTATTGATAAAATATGTGAACCACACAAATGGATTTTGGCGGTGTGTGATACCCCTGAGCATCGCCCTGTAGCTCTCTCCGCAGCCAGCGCTGCTTTATATATATCTCTCTCCTTGTTTTGAAGTCTTGGAGAGAGTTAAGGCTGACAGATACAGAGGACTGGAAACCACATGTTAAAAGGTTCCGATTTCTGCTCCGCACCCCCCACCCCCACCCAATCCCTCTCTCTGAGCCAGATGTGGTAGGGAAAAGTTTTTCCTTTAAAGTCAATCACACATGGGAAGCAAATGGAGGGCAAGCAGAGTCCCCGGCTCCAAAGCTGAACTTTTGGATATTCAATAAGTGAGTACAAAAAGGGCCGAAGTCGTGGACCATATGATGGAGACACTGATTCCCTCTGGCTGCCGTGATATCAAGAGGCACATGTGCTCCAGAGGTGCAGGTATAGGTGGCACAGCCCTGGCTTGAACTTGTCCACAAGGGAAACCCCCGATGTACACCAGGACATGGTGGGCAACTATTTCTCTGCCTTACACGGGAAAAGGCAGAGAAAGAGAAGTAGATAGTAAGAGGCAGAGTTCAAGAATCATATGCAGTCATGTACAGTCACGATAGGTTGGGTCGCTAGAATCAATTCCACTGGTGGGCCCGGATAATCAGCTCCACTGGTGGGCCCCAAGGATCTACTCTACTGGAGGGCTCCAAGAATCAACTCCACTGGTGGCCACAAGAACCACATCTACTGGTAGACCCCAAGAATCAACTCCACTGGTGGCCACAAGAACCACATCTACTGGTGGCCCCAAGAATCAACTCCACTGTTGGCCACAAGAATCACATCTACTGGTGGCCCCAAGAATCAACTCCACTGTTTGCCACAAGAATCACATCTACTGGTGGCCCCAAGAATCAACTTCACTGCTGAGCCCCAAGAATCAGCTACACTGGTGGGCCCAAGAACAAACTCCACTGGTGGCCACAAGAACCACATCTACTGGTGGCCCCAAGAATCGACTCCACTGGTAGACCACAAGAATCAACTCCACTGGTGGCCACAAGAACCACATCTACTGGTGGCCCCAAGAATCAACTCCACTGGTAGACCTCAAGAATCAACTACGCTGGTGGGGCCCAAGAACCAACTCCACTGGTGGGCCCCAAGAACCAACTCCACTGTTGATCACAAGAATCACATCAAATGGTAGCCCCAAGAATCAACTCCACTGCTGAGCCCCAAGAATCAACTCCACTGCTGAGCCCCAAGAATCAGCTACACTGGTTGGCCCAAGAACAAACTCCACAGATGGCCACCAACACAACATCAAATGGTGGCCCCAAGAATCAACTCCACTGGTAGACCGCAAGAATCAACTCCACCGGTAGACCCCAAGAATTAACTATGCTGGTGGGGCCCAAGAACCAACTCCACTGGTGGGCCCCAAGAATAAACTCCACTGGTGGCCCCAAGAACCAACTCCACTGTTGGGCCCCAAGAAATAACTTCACTGGTGACCCCAAGAACCAACTCCACTGTTGGGCCCCAAGAATCAACTTCCCTAGGGGCCCCAAGAACCAACTCCACTGTTGGGCCTCAAGAATTAACTCTACTGGGGGCCCCAAGAACCAACTCCAGTGGTGGCCCCAAGAACCAACTCCACTGTTGGGCCCCAAGAATCAACTTCACTGCTCAGCCCCAAGAATCAGCTACACTGGTGGGCCCAAGAACAAACTCCACTGGTGGGCTCCAAGAATCAACTCCACTGGTGGCCCCAAGAATAAACTCCACTGTTGGCCACAAGAATCACATCTACTGGTGGCCCCAAGAATCAACTCCACTGATGGGTCCCAAGAATCAGCTTCACTGCTGAGCCCCAAGAATCAGCTCCACTGCTGAGCCCCAAGAATCAACTCCAAAAGTGAACCCCAAATATCAACCCCCCTGGTGGGCCCCAAAGATCAACTCTATTGGTGGGCCCCAGACACCCCAGTTCGACACTGCCATTGTCCATAGGCACCAGACAATGCAAGGGAAATGTAGTATTACATGGTGGCATGGACAGGAGTAGTAGAGCTGAATTTGTCATATAACTTTAGGCTGTTTGTTACAACACAAAAATAAGTTTAGAAAACACAAAATACAGCCCTATGTAACATGATCATCAGAGCGAACAAACTCAGCTCTTCTTCATCTGCAAATTCATCAATTACCCAGCTGTGTGCTGTATGGACAGGGACAACCACAATTTAGCAGTAAGGCCGGTTCCACGCTTATTCCGAGGATTGTGCGCCGTATTGAGCTCACAATCCCGTGAATAAGGGGCGGGCGGGGCGGGCCGGGCGCGCGGGGCCCGCTCCGGCCCCATAGACAATGCATTGTTTACGTGCGCGTCCCGCCGTAAAATAATGTGCCATGTCACTCTTGGTTCCTCCCCCCGCGGCGGATATTGCCAGACGGGGAGAGCGACGGAATCCACTTGTTCTCTAGAGAGCAGTGGATTACGTAAGACTCCGACGGATTGTTGCCGTATGAAGCCAAATCCGGCCGACGATACGGCGCCAATCCGTCGTCAAATAAGCGTCTGGAGTGACGAGCCTAATAGTGTTCAGTCCCATTGACTCTTCCCAGCCCTCATACATATCTCCTCTCAGGGAAAGGAGAAAATAAAATCTCTGCTCCACCCTGAGGCATGATGGGAGTTTTACTAACTAAAGTATAGAGAAATCTATGCTGCAAAATTATCTTGTCTGAGTCTAAAGAGACTCTGATCATAACCTATCTGTGATTACCAAAAAAACAAAATGTTTGCTGAATGGAAACATTACTGGTTTCATCTAAAGGTTTAACAGATTTTATACAGTACTGATTGTTTGCTACAATTGTTTCCAGTTTAGACAATGCTCTATGAGCTAAACAGCCTGGATGCTTTACCTTCTCTACCTTTTGCCCTGGAAAGCAGCCCCAGGTCTCCCAAGCCCAGGGGCCCACCATGGGTTTTCCTTGTACCTCTGGGGCCATCCTGAGCCTGACCTCTGACCTAGGCCACCAACATTAAAGTTCTGGAATCACTATCAAAGGTGGAGACTCCCTTTAATGGGCACACATTGACAGCCACTAGAAGCACTAGTCCAACTGCAGAGACACATTGTGCACTTTGCTCCTCTTGGTTTTCTATGATGAGTAACAGAGGACGGCAGCGCTGGTGCTACCGACTAAACACAGTTACATCAGCAGGTGACATTATTAAGGGAACAACACAAACAACATCTGATCTGCAAGAAGCAAAACTAAACGAAAGACTGTACATAGGGAAATCCCAAATCATGGTAACCATCACTGATAAGGCAGGGGAAAAGATTGCTAGGCTTAATCCCTGTATAATGAAAGCTCTCCAATTTTCTAATATACTTTGTGTATCAATTATGCACCATTTTCAGGCTCTCTGATTGCTGGCAGTGAATGATATTATTACGTTTTTATATGCAGAGGATGAAATATGTAAAGAGCTAATAGTCTCTTATTGTTGCATTCAGTCCAGACAATGCTCTGTAAACTAAAAAGCCTGGGTTCTAGACTGAAATATTGTAAATAGCTAGTCCCTCTCTCAGCTAAGAAGTGGATACAATTATATCCAGTGTAGACAATGCTTTGTGAACATAAAGGGGTTGTCTTACTACAAGGATTGCTGCTTTTTATGTTAAAGATCTTGCAAAAACAAGTCACTGTAATATGTGTCCATTAACAGTGTCCTACCTATTCCTAGATATCCCCTCTTGTATGGGCTGCATCAGCTCCTCAGGTCGCTATAGCTACAGACCTGTTCTTTCTCTCCTGATAGGCTGCCAGCACTGGTCGCTATAGCTACAGACCTGTTCAATCTCTCCTGATAGGCTGCCAGCATTGGTTGCTATAGCTACAGACCTGTTTGATCTCTCCTGATAGGCTGCCAGCACTGGTCGCTATAGCTACAGACCTCTTCGATCTCTCCTGATAGGCTGTCAGTACTGGTCGCTATAGCTACAGACCTGTTCAATCTCTCCTGATAGGCTGCCAGCACTGGTTGCTATAGCTACAGACCTGTTTGATCTCTCCTGATAGGCTTCACTGGTTGCTATAACTACAGACCAGTTCGATCTCATGATAGGCTGCCAGCACTGGTTGCTATAGCTACAGACCTGGCTTCTACTGCAGCCTAGTGGAAGCAAGTAAACACCCCTGAATTCAAAATGAAACCAAGAAAACAGGACTGAGGTGAGATGAATCAATGTAGTGAGACAACCCCTTTAATTTTAAGATTCTCTCCTAGGTTCTAAATTGATTTATGGGCTCTGAATTAATTTAAGAGTCTGTTCTAGAGTCTTGATGAATTTTTGGAGACTGGTCTGGGGTCCTAATTAATTTTAAGGGTTAGAAAATTCATCAATTATGATGTTCTAGTCTGGGGTCATATTAATTTTAAAGTCTGAATTAATTTTATGATTTTGACCTAGGGTAATTAATTTTAGGGGTCTGGTCTGAAGTCTGCATTGATGAATGAGTTTAGAAGCATAATCTGGGGACTTAATTAACTTTGGGATCTGGTCTCATTTTCCTACTAACAAATAATAAATCTTAACGTAATCTGTTCTACAAAATTGGTGAGTGGGGGGTGTGATTTGTTTGAATTGCATATCATGTTACCCTGCAGGATGACATCACCAGGCCTTTCCTCTCTGCATTCAAAGAAAAGTCTGTTTATGTAAAGCATTGTGAGTAGCTGAGAGGTAAAGTTTTTTGATTCCAGGCACAAGGGTCCTAGGTTCAAATCCCTGCAGGAACCAAACCTGTGTTTTTTTTTCTCTTTATCAATCCACAAACCTCATTGAGGTTTCTTTTTTATTTAGTTGCACTGTTTGACTAATTACTAAAGAATACAGAGGACGGGAGTATAATGACAGCACCTGGTGTTTGAACACTCAGTAGCTGCCTGTGAGCAGAGGTGATGTCTGAGCATGTGCGACCAGGGCTGAGGAGCTCTCAGCCCTGGTCGTATCCCCTGGAGACGAGCTGCAAACAATGGATCACTAAAGGAGCAGCTAAGACAAAAATGGTGCAGAATTTTTAATAATAATGAATGGTGAAAATGTTTGTTATTTCATTTCCAAGCTTCACACATCAATTTTACTTCCTGGCAAAACCCCTTTAAGTTCGGACCTCCAGCTGACCACAGACCCAGGTAAACAAGTAACCACACCAATAACAAAATCCATCACCCCCATATTCACCCTTGACCTATATCATAGTCTACATGCAAAGAAGCCACCACTACTATCTCCCTCAACACCTTGCTATAAAATTGAGAATATAGAAGAGGGCGCCCCAGACCATAGGTCCTGCAAGTTAAATGTTTTATTTCTCCTGTCACTTTGCCTCTATCTGGTTGTTTGCTGCCATGTGTTCCATGTACAAGGTCAAGGCCGCCATTTTTTTTTTCAATGACATTGAAATCAATGATACCACTGCCACCACAGCTACCAGTCATTAACCTCCCGCAGGCTAGAACTCTATAGATGACTGTCAGGAAACATCAGCTTGGAATTATATCTATGTGCTGTGTACTGTCCATCTAAATCTCTTTCGGTGCATGCGCCCTATGGGGGGAGCATGCATGCGTAGGATACCGGCAGCATTGAGGACTGGAGCAGGAGCAAGGACAGGTGAGTACACGCTGGCAGAGGGGACAGGGGCTGCTGATTGTTTGCTGCCATGTGTTACATGCACAAGGTCAAGGCCGCCATTTTTTTTTCAATGACATTGAAATCAATGACACCACTGCCACCACAGCTACCAGTCATTAACCTCCTGCAGGCTATAACTCTACAGATGACTGTCAGGAAACATCAGCTGTCTATGTGTTGTGTCACAGGATATTAGGATAAAATGTATCATGAAACTTTGCAGAACATTTCCTCGCTGTTATATACAGTAGATCCCACTTACAGTCATGGAATTCATCAATGCAAAAAATGACTTTCTTCATCTGATGTATATTTCCTGCCAGCGTGAGGCATTATTGCTTTACCGCAGGCTTACTGCTAGTTACTCTGATAATAGGGCCCTGCCTATAAAGTAAAATGACTTCCCTTCAATTTATTATATTTAGACAGATTTACCTGTAATTTCAAAAATCCCTGGTGGGCTAGAGTAGTGCAAGGATGAATGTTATGTTTCCCAGTGGTTTAGGACAATTAAAGGGGTTTTGCCACGATCTAATGCTGACGTGGGATCCTCCAAAATGGGTATTTAATCACTTTTCTAAATATATGTGATTAAAAAAAAGTGAAGCCTCAGAGCTGCAGCCTGACTTCGATGCACTTAGTTTCCTGACTGCTTACATTAGCTAGGACCAGGAGCTGATCTGGCCGCGCTTTCGTTGTTTGCACTTCTTATCTGATGGCAGGACACAGGAATGAGCTTTGAAAGGAGGGCGAGAAAAAAGCAGTGTTACTGGGCACCTGCACTAGCTTTGTTTCAGAGAATAGAGAATCCACTGGTTGTAATGTAATCTGAGTAAACATGCAGAGGCTCCCTGCTTACAACCCTCCCCCCCCCCCCTCCGTCTGTAGTCAGTGAATGCTGCCTTCTTGGAGCTTATCTTTACTCCTGAGCAGATGAGGGGGAGAAAACAAAACGTGTAGAGCTTGTGCACAATACAGTTCTCCTCTGTGGTTTAGCCAAACATGTTTGCTCAACTACAGAGACTGAATACCAGCCTTGGGAGCGTGCATGGGAGGTAGAGCGATGACATCACAGAGGAGGTACTTGTTTTTTTAAACACAGAAACAAAACACCCCTTTCTTCAAGCCTCAAGAGGGGAGTATCAGCCTGTTAGGTGAGGAAATCACTTCTTGGCAAAACCCCTTTAAGTGGTCAATAGTAAATTCAAGGAAGCTAGGGATGGTGCTAGGAAATAGGGGTTCTGCCCGTAAAGCAAAATAAATTCCCTTTCTTTCACTATATTTAGACATATCTACCTACTGTTACCAGCTGGCCACATAAGCAGCTCTTGGTTATATTGTCCAAAAAAATCGCCTCCCTATTACAATTTTTTGAAATATTTACCTGTAACTTCAAAATCCCTGGTGGTCTAGGGCAGAGAAATAATCAGTCTTATGTGTCCTGGGAGTAAATAAGGGACCAATGAAAAATTCACTGATAATATGGACGGTGCAAGGAAATAGGGGTGCTGCCCATAAAGTGAAATAATTCCCTCTCTTTCTCTACTCACACATTGACCTGTAATTTTAACATCCCTGGTGGTCTAGGGTAGTGAAATAATGGATGTGATGCTTCTGGTAGTCCAGGGCAATAAAGGGGTCACTGGTAAATTCACTGATGATAGGGATGGTGAGCAGTGTCGGACTGGGATGCCTAGGGCTCACAGGTGGAGTTGATTCTATGGGCCCACCAGCTGAGTTGTTTCTGGGCCCACCGGTGGAATTTGTTTTGGTGGCCCACCCTACAGCTATTGTAAGTAAGGCCCCGTTCACACGGCTTATTTGCCGACGGATTGGCGCCGTAGTCCGCGCCGGATTTGCGCTTCAATACGGCGCCAATCCGTCGGAGTCATTACGGTAATCCACTGCTCTCATAGAGAAAAGTGGAATCCGTCGCTCCTCCCCGCTTTGGGAAATCCGTCGGGCGGGAAGAAAGTGACATGCACATTATTTACGGCGCGACGCGCCGTAAACAATGCATTGTCTATGGGGCCGGGGAGCGGCGCCCCCGCACGCGTTCCGGCCCCCGCCCCCCCCGTCCCCCCGTATTCATGGCGGAGTTGTGAGCTCAATACGGCGCACAAATCCGCCGTGAATAAGCCGTGTGAACACGGCCTAACTGTACATTCCTCTTACACTCTGCTTCTTGCTTTCTGCCTCTCTTCTCTGCTTTTTTGGCTCTTCTGAGGATGTATATGCAGTTAAAAAACATTTCCAGGTCTGCCATGCTCAGGGGCCCACCGGGGGTTTCCCCTATTCCCCTGTGGGCCAGTCCGAGCCTGATGGTGAGCATAAATCAAAATAATCTCCTCCACTTTGTAATGGAGGAAGCCGGGTATATGGATCCTCTGGGTCACCGCGAGAGATGGAGATGCAAACCACGCCATGGAGCGGAGTCCAAAGGTCCCCCGGTCATCATCAGATCCCAATGTAAGACCAGACGGGCTTAGCTGTGGGAAACCCATTAATCGCTACCCCTCACGTGGCTACTCGCAGTGACAGCCGAAATGGCAGGCGTAAGGACTGTGGAATAGGCAGAGGCAGGGGCGTCGCTAGGCAGATTCACTTGGGGCCTGAGCCCCGAATGAATATGCCTGTGCCCCGAGTCTCGGCGGCTCCAGGCCGCTGCCGTGGGCCCGGAGCCGACCTTAGTGCCGGCGGCGCCCCAACGGATCTCTGACTGTGCGGCCGTCTCCCCAGCGGGGCCACGCAGTCAGAGTCGGGGGGAGGCAGGAGGATCGTTCCCGTCCTGTCTCCTCCCCTGTATGTACGGCGCTTGCTGAGCGCCGTACATACACCTGAGCGTCGCAGGGGACGCGCCGCTTTCATCACCCCCCTGCGATGCTGGGATCCTCTAAGCCGGCAGCTCTGCCTGGCCGAGGAGGTCGCGGGCCCCGCGAGACAGCGTAAGCAGCGTGATGACATCACGCGGCTTACACCGTTCAAAGCTGGCAGGACCTGGACGCGCGGGACCGATGCTCAGTAGGTAAGTAGTTTTTGTTTTATTCATTGATACTATGTGGGGGGGCATATCACTGGCTGGGGGGGGCATATCACTGGCTGGGGGGGGCATATCACTGGCTGGGGGGGCATATCACTGGCTGGGGGCATATCACTGGCTGGGGGGGGCATATCACTGGCTGGGGGGCATATCACTGGCTGGGGGGGCATATCACTGGCTGGGGGCATATCACTGGCTGGGCGGCATATCACTGGCTGGGGGGGCATATAACTGGCTGGGGGGTCATATCACTGGCTGGGCGGCATATCACTGGCTGGGGGGGGGCATATCACTGGCGGGGGGGCATATCACTGGCTGGGGGGCATATCACTGGCTGGGGGGGGCATATAACTGGCTGGGGGATCATATCACTGGCTGGAGGGTATATCACTGGCTGGGGGGCATATCACTGGCTGGGGGGGCATATCACTGGCTGGGGGCATATCACTGGCTGGGGAGGCATATCACTGGCTGGGGGGCATATCTCTGGCTGGGCGGCATATCTCTGGCTGGGGGGGCATATCACTGGCTGGTGGGCATATCACTGGCTGGGGGGGCATATCACTGGCTGGGGGGCATATCACTGGCTAGGGGGGCATATCACTGGCTGGAGGGCATATCATTGACTATGGGGCGCATATTACTGGCTGGGGGCATATTAATGGCTATGGGGGCATATTACTGGCTATCGGGGGCATATTACTGGCTATGGGGGGCATATTACTGGGTGTGGGGGGGGCATATTACTGGCTGTGGGGGGGCATATTACTGGCTGTGGGGGGCATATTGCTGGCTATAGGGGGGCATATTACTGGCTATAGGGGGGCATATTACTGGCTATGGGAGGCATATTACTGGCTATGGGGGGCATATTACTGGCTATGGGAGGCATATTACTGGCTGGGGGGCATATTACTGGCTATGGGGGGCATATTACTGGCTATGGGGGGCATATTACTGGCTGTGGGAGGCATATTACTGGCTATGGGGGGCATATTACTGGCTAAGGGGAGCATATTACTGGCTAAAGGGGACATATTACTGGCTGTGGGAGGCATATTACTGGCTGTGGGGGGCATATTACTGGCTAAGGGGAGCATATTACTGGCGAAAGGGGACATATTACTGGCTAAAGGCGACATATTACTGGCTAAAGGGGGCATAATAATGGCTAAGGAGGCATATTATTGGCTAAGGGGGGGGGGGGCATATTAATGGCTATGGGGGCATATTACTGGCTATGGGGGCATATCCCTGGCTAAGGGGCTATATTATGGCTAAGGGGAGCATAAACTGGCTAAAGGGGGCATAATACTGGCTAAGGGACAGTAACTAGCTAACAGGGGGCATATTACTGCCTAAAGGGGGCAGTAACTAGCTACAGGGGGCATATTACTGCCTAAAGGGGGCAGTAACCTAGCTACAGAGGGCAGTAACCTGGCTAGAGGGGCTAATGACTTGGCTAAAGGGGGCTACTACCTGGCTACAGTGGGCAACTATTTACCTACATGAGGGTAATTATTACCATTTGGGGCACTATAGATGGGGAGTTTGTATAGAGATAGGAAATTGTAGAGAAATGCTGATAAAATGAGGAGTCTAAGATGTTTGTTTTGTACATTTTTGTACATTTTTTCAGTGAAGAGTTGTTGACGGTAGAAGTCATCATGGCGTCTGGGCCAGATGGAAAAGAAGAAGAGAAAGAGAACAACTCTTCAGAGGCGTCTCCTGTGAGTCACTAAATGTAACTAAGTGTAATCACTTATATTTCTCCTGAGCCTACATACAACTAGTATCTACCACTATATGGTTACTGTATGGCGGTGGTATATGTACAACTGATGTCACATGTGGGGTCTGGCAGAATTATTTGAACCTTAAGTAGTAATAGTTTTGGGTCTTGGTTTTGTAGTTTTTTTTTTTTACTAACATTGAGTCGTCTGGTCTACTTGCTCCATGTATAGGTGTATTTTTTGGTGACTGTCACTGTCATACATAGGTGAGAGGTTTTGAAAAAGCAGATTTGTCAGGGCTGATTTTCATTGTGCAGTGACTGCTGAGGAGATGGACGGGATCTATGTGGAAAGTGCAGAAAATTAGTGACAGGAACAGAAGGTTTTTTTCTCTGTAAAAATACATCCGCAGTTCACAATGAGACGCAAAAAAGTCCGTGTGAACCCAGCTCTACTCAGAAAAACTTAAGGGCCCGAGCCCCAGATGTTTTGGGACCTTAGCAACACCCCTGGGCAGAGGTGACGGGTCACAGGCAGGTAGCAACCAATGACGGGTAGCAGGCAGGTAGTGAACAGCTGTAGCGGCAGGTTACAGCAGTACAAGTAAATGCAGGAACCAGAACGTCAGTAAATACAGGTAACCGACAGCAACCAGAGGTCAGGATCAATGTAGACATCTCCAGAAATCAGACACCAATAACCTGACCCAGAGCACAGATCTAAATTTCTGTGAGTCGGCGTGTGCCCCCGATGAGGGGCACGTGCACACACAGGATACTGGCAGCAGCAAAGACCGGAGCAGGAGCGAGAACAGGTGAGTACACGCTGGCAGAGGGGACAGTTGCCACAACAGGGACACGGACACATCCAAGACTGCGGCATGGACTGTGACAGACTTTCACTATTTTTAGACATATTTACCTGTAATTTCAAAATCCCTGGACTAAGGGAGTGAAAGGATAAAAGTTTCCTGCTGGTCTAAGGCAATAAAGGGTACAGTTACCTGGATAGCAGGGTCACATGACATATGTGGTGGTCACATGAGAAGATGCTGCTGGAGGTGGTAATACTGGAGAAGTTCTGCTCCTCCATACACTACCATTATCTGGATACCAGGTCACATGACCTGTGTGGTGGTCACATGATAGAACTGCTGGGTGGTAATACTGGAGAAGTTCTGCTCCCCATACATACTTATCGGATCGGGGTCACATGACCTGTGTGGGGTCACATGAAAGAGCTGCTGGGGTGGTAATACTGGGAGAAGTTCTGCTCCTCCATACACTACTGTTTCCTGGATACCAGGGTCACATGACCTATGTGGTGGTCACATGATAAGATGCTGCTGGAGGTGGTAATACTGGAGAAGTTCTGCTCCTCCATACACTACCATTATCTGGATACCGGGGTCACATGACCTGTGTGGTGGTCACATGAGAAGATGCTGCTGGAGGTGGTATACTGGATTTTTTATAATTTTACCTGTACCGTCAATACCTTTGGGTCATTAAAATCTGGATGTAATACTGGAGAAGTTTTGCTCCTCCATAAACTACATGTACTGGTACCAGGTCACATGACCTGTGTGGTGGTCACATGATAAGCCTCTGCTGGAGTTGGTACTACTGGAGAAGTTCTGCTCCTCTATACAATACTGTTACCTGGATACCAGGGTCACATGACCTATGTGGTGGTCACATGAGAAGATGCTGCTGGAGAAGTTCTGCTCCTCCATACACTACCATTATCTGGATACCGGGGTCACATGACCTGTGTGGTGGTCACATGAGAAGATGCTGCTGGAGGTGGTAATACTGGAGAAGTTCTGCTCCTCCATACACTACTGTTACCTGGATACCAGGGTCACATGACCTGTGTGGTGGTCACATGATAAGACACTGCTAGAGGTGGTAATACTGGAGAAGTTCTGCTCCTCCATACACTACTGTTATCTGGATACCTGGATGTTTTGTCTATACAGTTACTCCTTGGCAGCCATTACAATGAACAGTATTTTTTTTACTAGATAGGACTTAGTGCTGCACTGGTATAAAAGACATATATGAGCAGAATTTTTTCATACATAGATATTAGAAAATTGTATGATTCCTATTATTTACATAATAAGTAAAGACAATAAAGGGTATGTTCACACGGGGGAAATACATAGAGTAATTTATGCCAGCGTTCAGGGGTTAAAAAGCTGCATTTGCACCAAAATCTTTTACTTTTAAGGCTGTGTCATTATTTTTTTTAAAAACTTTTTTTTAAAGCTTTAATAAATTTGGTGCATTTTACCTGCCATTTCCTGCCAATCACTTCCTCTGAGATCATTCAGATCGGATTCTCATTCACAAAAAGAAACCCGGCAGAGAGAAAAAGGGTGGAATGTATTAGGATTTTGTAAAAAAAAAGTGGGTGTGGCATTGTGGGAAAGAAGGCGTGGTCATGTTGTGACACACTGTGCCAAAAACTCTGCCAGAATAAATGCCCTAGAATAATAGTTGCCTAAAAAAGATATCAGATAAAATAGCATTTTTAGACCGTGTGCCCAGGGTTACACTGTCTAACTTTTAGACACCAATAGTAACAGCAGACACTGTTTTTAAACTACCTTCTTGCTGTCAGCGAATGTGAACTGTTAGGCCGGGTGCTCACAGCGTATAGTGGCGCGTACCGTACGCTACATTGCGCTGTTGAAATTACCTGCTTCCAAGTGCGTAATTTCAACAGCGCAAACGAGGGGTAATGGCCCGAGACAAATCTGTGCCTCCTATACTTTGCTATTTGCCTTCAATGTGTTTCTTCAATGTACTATTTTACATTGATGTCTGTGAAAACTGTACTGTAAATTGCTTGGGCCGTATCTCGCCACGAAATTTGGTAAAATTACACCTGAAATGCATGCAGAAATATGGCCCAAAAGACACCATGTGAGCACCCCCTTACTACCAATGTATCTAGGTTAGTTATTTGGAGCCTACCAGTGCAGCTGATTCTTGGGAACACCAGTTGAGTTAATTCTTGGCTCCATACCCACCCCCCACGGAGTTGATTCCTGGGGCCATTAGTGGAGTTGATTCCTGGGACCCATTAGTGGAGCTGATTCCTGTTGCCCACCAGTGGAGTTGATTCCTGGGGCCCATTAGTAGAGTTGATTCTTGTGGGCCAAAAGTGGAGTCGGTCCTTGGGGCCCACTAGTTGAGTTGATTCTTGGGGCCCATTAGTGGAGTTGGTCCTTGGGGCCCATTAGTGGAGTTGGTCCTTGGGGCCCATTAGTGGAGTTGGTCCTTGGGGCCCACCAGTCGAGTTGATTCTTGGGGCCACCAGTGGAGGTAATTATTTGAGCCCATTAGTGGAGTTTATTCTTGGGGCCCACTAGTGGAGTTGATTCTTGGGGCCCACTAGTGGAGTTGATTCTTGGGGCCCACCAGTGGAGTGTAGTCTTGGGGCCCACTAGTGGAGCTGATTCCTGTTGCCCACCAATGGAGTTGGTTCCTGGGGCCCATTAGTAGAGTTAATTCTTGTGGGCCAAAAGTGGAGTCAGTCCTTGGGGCCCACTAGTTGAGTTGATTCTTGGGGCCACAGTGGAGTTGATCTGGGGGCCCATTGTGGAGTTGGTCCTGGGGGCCCATTAGTGAGTTGGTCCTTGGGGCCCCTAGTGGGTGACCCATGGGGCCATAGTGGAGTGATTCTGGGGCCCACCAGTCGAGTTGATTTTGGGGCCACCATGGAGTAATTATTTGAGCCCATTAGTGGAGTTTATTCTTGGGGCCCACTAGTGGAGTTGTTTCTTGGGGCCCACTAGTGGAGTTGATTCTTGGGGCCCACCAGTGGAGTTTAATCTTGGGGCCCACTATTGGAGTGTTCTTGGGGCCCCCAGTGGAGTTGATTCCTGGGGCCCACCAGTGGAGTTGATTCTTGGACTCCAACAGTGGAGTTGATTCTTGGGACCCCCCAGTGGAGTTGATTTTGGGGCCCCACCAGTGGAGTTGATTCTTGGGACCCCCCAGTGGAGTTGATTCTTGGGGCCCACCAGTGGAGTTGATTCTTGCGGTCCACCAGTGGAGTTGATTCTTGGATCTACTAGTGGAGTTGATTCTTGGGGCCACCAGTGGAGTTGATTCTTGGGGCCACAAGTGGAGTTGATTCTTGGTACTCACCAGTGGAGTTGTTTCCCTTGGGGCCCACCAGTGGAGTTGTTCTTGGGGCCCACCAGTGGAGTTTATTTTTTGGGGCCCCACCAGTGAGTTGATTCTTGGACCCACCAGTGGGTTGATTTTTGGGGGCCCCACCAGTGGAGTTGACTCTTGGGGACCCCCATGTGGAGTTGGATTCTTGGGGCCCACCAGTGGAGTTGATTCTTGGAGTCCCCGCGTGGAAGTGATTCTTGGGATGCACTAGTGGAGTTGATTCTTGGGGCCACCAGGGGAGTTGATTCTTGGATCCACTAGTGGAGTTGATTCTTGGGGCCACCAGTGGAGTTGATTCTTGGGGCCCACCAGTGGAGTTGATTCTTGGGGTCCACCAGTGGAGTTGATTCTTGGATGCACTAGTGGAGTTGATTCTTGGGGCCACCAGTGGAGTTGATTCTTGGGGCCTACCAGTGGAGTTGATTCTTGGATCCACTAGTGGAGTTGATTCCTGGTTTCCACCAATGGAGTTGATTCCTGGTTCCCACCAGTGGAGTTTATTCTTGGGGCCCACAATATAGATTCTAAACATGTCTGCACGTCTCTTGATTCCTTGTTCTCTTTCTCTGCCCTTTGACTTGAAAACAGCCGAAGGCCCATCATGCCCAGGAGCCTACCTGGGGTTTACCCTGCTACCCTATGGGCCTGCTTAACTTCTTCACGCAAATGGACATACCTATACGTCCAAACTGCATGAAGGGGATATGGACTGGGTATGTTAGACACAGCTGACATCCGCCGTTTTCAGCCCCCGGCTGTTCACGGCGCCACACTCTAAATAAATGAGGAACGGTGCAGCAGTGCCATGGCAATTAAACAGGGTGCTTTTTGGTTGCTATAGCAGCTTCAGCCCTTAAGAAGGCCTCTGTAACTGACATGTTAGCACTCCTATTGCACGCTGCCATAGGAGATCAATGAAAATGCCTGTATACATCAGTACTGCCGAAAACAGGACAATTGATCGCTTGTTCAAGTCCCCTCAGAGGATTTAATGTTACGGGAAAAAATATTTAAAAGGTATTTTTAAAAAATTAAGTAAAAAAGAATAAATATTAAATAAAAAAACAAGAAAATAAAAAAGTTACACATAATTTGTGTTGCTGCATCTGTAAAAAGTTTTACCCCCTAAAATGTAATGTAATTTATCATTTACAGTGAACACAGAAAAGAAAAATATTTTCAACGCCAGAAAAGTATTTATTTATTTTTTTAGTGATTTCACATCCCCAAAAAATTGGAATAAAAAGTAATCAAAAAATCGCAAAATGGTGCCAGTAAACACTGTACCTCAGGCTGCAAAAATCGAGCCTGCATTCAAGTCTATTGATTAGAAAAAAGAATAAATAAAAGTTATTGGTGGCAGAAAATGGTGCTTCAGCGCAGATTTTAAAAAACATAGAAAAAGTTGTTTTTTTAAAAAATACTAAATCGTAGCGAAAACCCTAAACTATTGGTATCACCAGAATCGTACTGATCTGAATACAGAAAACACATCATTTATACCGAATAGTGAACTCCACATAAACAAAGCTCCCACAATTATGGCTCAATTAGGGCCTTATATATGAAAACTGTCTAGCAGTAAGACTGTCTTTGTTTCCCATAGCAACCAATCAGAGCCCATAGTGACCAATCAGAGCTCAATTCAACCAATCAGAGCTCAGTTTTCATTTCTTAACAACCAATCAGAGCCCATAGCAGCCAATCAGAGCTCATAGCAACCAATCAGAGCCCATAGCAATCAATCAGAGCTCATAGCAACCAATCAGAGCCCATAGCAACCAATCAGAGCCCATAGCAACCAATCAGAGCCCATAGCAACCAATCAGAGCTCAACCCTCATTTCATATAGTGCTCTGGAAAAATTAAAGTTGAGCTCTGATTGGTTGTTATGAAATGAAAGCTGAGCTCTGATTGGTTGCTATGTGCTCTGATTGCTATGAGCTCTGATTGGTTGCTATAGGCCCTGATTGGTTGCTATGAGCTCTGATTGGTTGTTAAGAAATGAAAGCTGAGCTGTGATTGGTTGCTATAAGCACTGATTGGTCGCTATGGGCTCTGATTGGTTTCTATGAGCTCTGATTGGTTGCTATGAGCTCTGATTGGCTTCTATGAGCTCTGATTGGTTGCTATGGGCTCTGATTGGTTGCTATGGGCAACAAGGACAGTCTTACTGCTGGACAGTTTTCATACATAGGGCCCACTGCTCTTATCTGCCTGATAATCCAGCAATGTCCGACACCATTGATGCCGGATTATAGGAATGTCATCGTAACCAGCCATTAATCTCATGTACAAATGTTTTCTGAAATCATTGCAGGCGATGTGAATGTTCTGCACCATTTACGATAATAACAGGTTTTCCATCTGTATAAATAAGTGCGTGGTATCAGCGGATATTATGTTGTAAACCGAGTATAATGGCAGCGGCTGTGAGCGAGCGCCCTGCAGGGAATATTTCCTGTGTAAAAAGCCTCAGCTCGGAGAGATCTGGAAGTTTATAGCAGGGAGATAGAATGACGGCTGCAGAGGTAACGCAAGCAACAGCGACGTCACCTCACCACAATAACTAGCTATATGGATAGAGACATAGATAGATAGATAGATAGATAGATAGATAGATAGGAGATAGATAGATAGATAGATAGATAGATAGATATGAGATAGATAGATAGATATGAGATATATAGATATGAGATAGATAGATATGAGATAGATAGATAGATAGATAGATAGATAGATAGATAGATAGATAGATAGATAGATAGATATGAGATTGATAGATAGACAGACAGACAGATAGATAGATATGAGATAGATAGATAAATATGAGATAGATAGATATGAGATAGATAGATAAAAAGATTGATAGATATGAGATAAATAGATAGATAGGAGAGAGAGATAGATGGATAGGAGATATATACAATATAGATATGCAGATATTCGATAGATAAGTAGATAGACAGTTGAAATAAGATGAATAAAATAAATCTCATGTCCATCTAATATCTATCTATCTATCTATCTATCAATCAATCAATCAATCTATCTATCGCTGTCTCTCATATCTATCTATCTATCAATCAATCTATCTATCTATCGCTGTCTCTCATATCTATCCATCTATCTATCTATCTATCTATCTATCTATCCCATATCTATCTATCTATCTATCTATCTATCTATCTATCCCATAACTATCTATCAATCTTACAATAGTTCAGTATAATAAGCTATAATATATTTTCATCAGTTAATCTCTTATCTATCATTTTATCTAATTATCTTATTATCTCTCTCATATCTATCTATACAACAGTGTAATATAATGAACTGGATATAAAACGAAACAATTCATGCTAATAAAAATGTTCCGGTCATATCATAGCTTGTTGATCTCAGCGAATGAAAACTTGCAGGTCTATGTGATATGGGGAGGATAATGAGGTCTGTTTGTAACTGAAAGATATTACATTGGCCCCAGATACAAAAATCCCCCTACAGCTCCCGTCTGCTCAGATATGGACGGGGACACCTTTCTCCGGGTCCAGATACAAACGCCCTGAGAATAGTGACCTAGATTCTCCCTCAGTATGGATATAGACTAACAATCAGGAACCATGCTGTAGCCCTGTTTATCTAAAGATTACAGTATTATCATTCTTATTATTACATTTTATCCTATGACTCTTTGCATTTGTAATAACTACCCGCATATATTTAGATGTAGCAAAGATAACGGCCCATAACGTCACAGCCCAGAAAATTATCTTAACTCTTCCAATGCTTCTCTATGGCTTTTGTTTTGAGATAAGAGCAGATAACATTGAAAGTCAAGTTAAAAGTCAAGTTAAAATTTGACACATCTGTAAATATATATATATATATATATAATTTTATAGAGAGAGAGAGAGAGAGAGGAAAAGAGAGAGAGAGAGAGAGAGAAGGAGAAAGAGATAGAGAGACAGAGAGAGAAAGACCAAGAGAGATAGAAACAGAGACAGATAGAAAGATTGAGAGATGCACATAAAGTGCATATACACCCCACATATACTGCCTCTTCTAACCCCATACCTTCCTCACTCATCTTGAGAGAGAGAAAGAGAGACAGAGAGAGATAGAAATACAGGAATGTAGAAAGACAGAGAGAGACAGATAGAAGCACATAAAGTACCATGGACTACTAACCACCCCCATATACTTTCTCTTCTAACCCCATACCACCACACTCACCTTGAGAGAGACAAAGAGAGACATTGTAAGCCCTGCGGGTAGGGTCCTCTCTCCCTCTGTCGTGCCCGTTGTCATTCATCATTTATCACTGTACTCGTTTGACTTATGTAATGTATGTAACCCCCTCGAATGTACAGCGCCCTGGAATCAATGGCGCTTTAAAATACTTAATAATAATAATAATAATAATAATAGAGAGAGAAAGAGAGGGCAGAGAGGGAGAAAGAGACAGAGAGAAACAGAGAGAGACATATAGAAAAAGAGAAAGATAGAGAAAGAGAGACAGAGAGAGAAAGAGACAGAGAGAGACAGATAGAGAGAAAAAGAGACAGAGTAAGAGAGTCAGAGAGAGGAAAAAAAGACAGAGAAAGAGAGAGAGAGAGAGAAAGAGACAGAGGGAGACAGAGAGAGATAGAGAAACAGAGAGAGAGAGAAACAAAAGAGAGAGAGAGAGAGAGGACGAGGGAGAGAGAAAGACCTAGAAAGACAGTTACAGACAATAATAATGATGGGACAAAATAAATGAAATTTTTTTGAAAAATTTTAAATCAATGGTAATAGTACGGGGATAATTAATATTTTAGTTATTTTTTCTTTAAAACAAAATTATTATTACCAAAAAAATTTTTTCTTTTTAAAAACCGTTTTTTTTTTTAATAAAAATAATATTCGGGAAAAATTTAAAGATAAAATTTTATAAAATTTTAAATTGGGCTAATTTATACATTTATTATATGTTTTTTATTATTTTTTAAAATTATTATTTTTAAATTATTGTTTTTAATTGTGTCTCTATTTTTTGTATTTAGTTTTCTTTTTCAAAACCATTTCGCAATTTTTGGTTTTATTCTAATAGTTTTAATTATTTTGATGTTTTTTTAATTGTTTTTTACCCAATTTTCAAAAATTTTCAATACAATTAGATTTTTTATTATTTCCTTGTGTTATTAGTTCCATTCTATGTGATAATTTGTGTCACTATTATTTTCCTCATAGTCTCCTACCGTTTATTTCAATAATTTACCGACAATTATAATTTCTGTTCTTTCTTTCTCACTGCTCCTAGAAAAATTTCCCCCCTGCGTAATTTTAAAATATACTTTTTTTAATTTTTCTCCACAAACAGGAATTTCCTGTTATTAAAATGTAAGAAAATGTTATTTTTTATTTTCTTTCGTAACAGGAAAGAACAGCCGGATCCATATTTTTTGAAGGTCTTAAAAACACGCGGCCATTGTGGAAGGGCAGGGAGGCCATTGACTTAGAGAAACTCTATATCCAAACCAGATCACCCCCTAATAAAAACAGATTGGGGAAACCAAGTTTTCCCACAGGCTTAAAGGGCCAAAAACCAAAAGGGGGGAAAAAGGAGAAATTACAGCAGAGGCTGGTAGTGGTAACAGGATATATATATCTACCTTCACATGACACCTCTCCGAAAACAAACTCAGCCGTATGGAGGCCATAACACTGTGGCGGCTCGCTGCACGGAATTCGGTCTCCAAAGAATACAATTTGATTCTGTGGGCAGAAACTTTTTGCAGTGATTTCCACAGAGCGGGCAAAGAAGCAGGTGCATAGACGGCTGCAACGTGCGGATTTCATGGTCATGGACGGTGCAGCCGAAATGTGCAGACGCCACATCCACATGGTGGATTTTTATTATATAACATGCAGATTTTGCTGCAAATTCTCTGCAGATTTGCCCGCATGAAATCTGCATCCTGACACATATTTTTTTTTAATTGTTTTATTTAAATTTCAGCATCATACATCAAAAAAACTTTTCCCAAGAGGCATAAGATTGCAGAGAGACAATTTCAAAAATTGCAAATTTCACATCTTGCATTGTCCTAACTAAGTTTCCATTGCTTTTTCTTGTCTAGCATAATTTGTCAAGTGGACAAAAGCATCACTGATATCCTGGCGCCTTTCATAAGGATCCACATTGTAGTTCATACAGTGCAAATTTGTGCAGAAAAAAAACACAATGGAAGCCACATCTGAAAACCTGGACGAAATCTAGCCAAATGGCATTACGTCAGGTTTAGTACCGCTGCAAAATCTTCACAAAGTCAAAGTCTGCGGCGGAAATTCAAGGGTGTTTCCACCAGAGAAATGTATGGGATACAAATGGAATAAGAGCATAACATGATAAATAGGAACACAGTGCAATGTAATGATTATAGGCACAATGGGCCTCATTTAGGAAAGCGTAAGACTGTCCTTGTTGCCCAGAGCAACCAATCAGAGCTTAGCTTATATTTCTTTAACTGCTCTCTTACACAGGGACAACAGTTGGGAAGTCAGGGACGGTAACGAACTGTCCCTGCCTTCTGTCTAATAAGCAGCTGCACAGATAGGATGACATGTAATAAACCTGGCGCTATCTATCTATCTCATATCTATCTATCTATCTCATATCTATCTATCTATCTATCTCATATCTATCTATCTATCTATCTATCCCATATAAATCTATCTATCTATCTATCTAACTATCTATCTATCTATATATCTATCTATCCCATATCTATCTATCTATCTATCTATCTATCTATCTATCTATCTATCTCATATCTATCTATCTCATATCTATCTATCTATCTATCTATCTATCTCATATCTATCTATCTATCTCATATCTATCTATCTCATATCTATCTATCCATCTCATATCTATCTATCTATATCATATCTATCTATCTATCTATCTATCTATCTATCTATCTCTCATATCTATCTATCTATCTATCTATCTATCTATCTATATATATATATATCTCCTATCTCATATCTATCTATCTATATAGACCATATCTATCTAACTATCATATATCTATCTCACATCTATCTATCCATCTCATATCCATCTATCTATCTCCTATCTATCTATCTATCTATCTACCTATCCCATATCTATCTATCTATCTATCTATCTATCTATCAATCTATCTATCTATCTATCTATCTATCTATCTATCTATCTATCTCTCATATCTATATATCTATCTATCTATATATATATCTATCTATCTATCTATCTATATATCTATCTATCTATCTATATATCTCCTATCTCATATCTATCTATCTATATCATATCTATCTATCTAACTATCATATATCATCTCACATCTTATTTATCTATCAATCCCATATCTATCTATCTCATATCTATCTATCTATCTATCTATCTATCTCATATCTATCTATCTATATCTATCTATCTATATCTATCTCATATCTATCTATCTCATATCTATCTATCTATCTATCTCATATCTATCTATCTATCTATCTATCTATCTATCTGTCTGTCTGTCTATCTATCTATCTATTTATCTATCTACCTCACATCTATTCTATTGTCCATGCACTACTTAGTTTGCTAGCTGATATGCTTTTATCAATATTCCTAAGTTAGGAGGAGTTCATCCCGCCCTATCTCTGTTATATTCTATTGGCAATTATGTGATTCACATTATATATTCACCTTTATTATGTATTTTGATATTGATTTTTGGATTGTTTGCACTTGTATTATAATGTACAATAATTGTTTGGTGCATGCTGGAACCCTTTTGTATGAATTGTAAACTTCACATTATTGCAGTGATCATTCATGTTTATTCATTATCTAATGAGAGGCACTAATTACCATATGTATTAGCACTTGCCTATTTATAGACTGTGTGTCCACCATTTGTTTGTTTGAAACAGGCTACACTAGGAGCCGAAATGTTGCCTGTGGATATGGAATAAAACTCCACTTTTTTCCAAACTTTTGTGAGTGCTGCAAGTTTTTTTCATTTATGTACACATTGATCTGGGACAGAGGTCTTATGTTTGCTGGCACCAACTTCATATTGATTATAGGGAGTGCTACCTATTTTTCCTTAATTCACATCTATCTATCTCATATCTATCTATCTATCTATCTATCTATTTATTCATTTATCTATATATTTGTCTATGTATCTATGTATATATCTAATCTATCAATCTATTTGTCTAATTTATATTTATCTCTCTCTCATATCTATCTATCTACCTATCTATCTATCTATCTATCTCATATCTATCTATCTACTTATCTATCTATCTCATATCTATCTATCTATCTATCTATCTATCCCATATCTATCTCATATCTATCTATCTATCTATCTATCTATCTATCTCATATCTATCTATCTATCTATCTATCTCATATCTATCTATCTATCCCATATCTATCTATCTATCTATCTCATATCTATCTATCTATCTATCTCATATCTATCTCATATCTATCTATCTATCTCCTATCTATCTATATATCCATCTATCTCATGTCTATCTAAAAAAGAAAAAAACAAAAAGAAGGGGGCGCACAATAGTGAAGTATGTAGGAGGAATTATGTACCAAATGCCAAAGGAATAAGGTGTGCTCACCTTTTTCTGCTGTGCAATTAGTTTAGAGGCACAACTCTCATATAGATATAGGAGGCTCACGTCCGAGCTCTCCCATGTAACACTGGGACTTTTATTGACTCCTACTGGGAATGGATTTTTCACCTGCCTCTATTACAGACTAAATCGAACACTTCCATTAACCTTGGAGTTGTTTCAACCTTCCTTGCATACGAGCACCGTAGGCTTTTTTCTCAAGATTTTCTATCTATCTATCTACATCTATCTATCTCATATCTATCTATCTATCCCATATGTATCTATCTATCTCATATCTATCCCATATCTCTCTCATATCTATCTATCTATCTATCTATCTATCTATCTATCTCATATCTATCTATCTATCTATCTCCTATCTATCTATCTCATATCTATCTATCTATCTATCTATCTCATATCTATCTATCTATCTATCTATCTATCTATCTCCTATCTATCTATCTATCTATATATATATCTATCTATCTATCTATCTATCCCATATCTATATATCTATCTATATCATATCTATCTATCTATCTATCTATCAATCAATCAAATATTTATATATTTATTTGTCTGTAAAATTAAGCATTTCACAGAATCCATCAGAGTGACTGCACAGAGGAGCCAGGTCTGGGTTGGTATCCTTTTAGCAGCGCGGTATTTTTGCTTATAGAGAGGGGTCTCCACTGGGCCCCCCTCCTATATTAGATCCATATGCCCTAATAGGAAATATGAAAGGGATTGTCTAAATCAGATAACCCCTCTAAGGCCCAGGGGCTGAGGCTGATTGCCAAAAATCCAGGAGGTGGAGGTGGTGGTGGAGAGGGCAGCGCTTGTAGAACTTAGTCAGACTTTTGCGCCTGCTTCTATAAGACCAATGTCTATAGATGTGATTATTTATTAAGGATATTGTGATACCAGGGGCAAACGGTGTTACTGAAGACGTCACCTGTGATCACTGCGAAAATACTTGTAATCAAGATCTATCCTGTAATCAATAGATAAGGTGGATGTAGCAGAGCTGAATGTGCTTCATTCCACACAATGTTCAGTAACTGTTTGGAGCCATGATAACTATGACTAGTCCTATGTGAGTCCACAGATTACACATATCTATGAATGTTTCAATGGGACAAATGTATGTCTATTTGTAAGATATTACCGCATCCAGCATAAGTTCTGAGAATACAGAAGTCACACCTCAGCTGTTGCAGAACCTCCTTATACACCTCAGCTGCTGCAGAACCTCCTAATACACCTCAGCTGCTGCAGAACCTCATAATAGACACCTCAGCTGCTGCAAAACCTCCTAATACACCTCAGCTGCTGCAGAACCTCATAATACACCTCAGCTGCTGCAGAACATCATAATACATCTCAGCTGCTGCAGAACATCATAATACACCTCAGCTGCTGCAGAACATTATAATACACCTCAGCTGCTGCAGAACCTCATAATACACCTCAGCTGCTGCAGAACATTATAATACACCTCAGCTGCTGCAGAACCTCATCATACACCTCAGCTACTGCAGAACCTAATAATACACATCATCTGCTGCAGAGCCTTGTAGTACACATCAGCTGCTGCAGAACATCATAATACATTTCAGCTGCTGCAGAACCTCATAATACACCTCAGCTGCTGCAGAACATCATAATACACCTCAGCTGCTGCAGAACATCATAATACACAGTATCTGCTGCAGAGCCTCATAGTACACATCAGCTGCTGCAGAACATCATAATACATCTCAGCTGCTGCATAACTTCATAACACACCTCAGCTACTGCAGAACCTCCTAATACATCTCAGCTGTTGCAGAACCTCATTTTCAATAGTAAGGCATAAACTCCACGACATTGATTGATGTAAATCTGAGGTGTATAATGAGGATCTGCATCAGCTGAGGTGTATTATGAGGTTCTGCAGCAGCTGAGGTGTTTTATGAGGTTCTGCAGCAGCTGAGGTGTATTATGAGGTTCTACAATAGCTGAGGTGTATTATGAGGTTCTACAATAGCTGATGTGTATTATTAGGTTCTGCAGCAGCTGAGGTGCATTATGAGGTTCTGCAGCAGCTGAAGTATATTATGAGGTACTGCAGCAGCTGAGGTGTATTATGGGGTTCTGCAGCAGCTGAGGTGTATTATGGGGTTCTGCAGCAGCTGAGGTGTATTATGAGGTTCTGCAGCAGCTGAAGTGTATTATGAGGTTCTGCAGCAGCTGAGGTGTATTATGAGGTTCTGCAGCAGCTGAAGTGTATTATGAGGTTCTGCAGCAGCTGAGGTGTATTATGAGGTTCTGCAGCAGCTGAGGTTCATTATGAGGTTCTAAAGCAGCTGAGGTGTATGATGAGGTTCTACAATAGCTGAGGTGTATTATAAGGTTCTGCAGCAGCTGGGGTGTATTATGAGGCTCTGCAGCAGCTGAGGTGTATGATGAGGTTCTGCAGCAGCTGAGGTGTATTATGAGGTTCTGCAGCAGCTGAGGTGTATGATGAGGTTCTGCAGCAGCTGAGGTGTATTATGAGGTTCTGCAGCAGCTGAGGTGTATTATGAGGTTCTGCAGCAGCTGAGGTGTATGATGAGGTTCTGCAGCAGCTGAGGTGTATTATGAGGTTCTGCAGCAGCTGAGGTGTATGAGGAGGTTCTGCAGCAGCTGAGGTGTATGATGAGGTTCTGCAGCAGCTGAGGTGTATTATGAGGTTCTGCAGCAGCTGAGGTGTATGAGGAGGTTCTGCAGCAGCTGAGGTGTATTAGGAGGTTCTGCAGCAGCTGAGGTGTATGAGGAGGTTCTGCAGCAGCTGAGGTGTATTATGAGGTTCTGCAGCAGCTGAGGTGTATAATGAGATTCTGCAACAAAAAGTACAGTTAGAAAAGATAGTGGGGCAGATTTATCAAGGCAATTGCGCCAGAATTCCATCTCAATTTGCACCAAAAACCAGCTTTTTGCCATCTTTACTATGTGTTTTAGACAGTTTCAGACGCTTCTGCGCCTCGTCCGACAAAGGGGGCGTGGTTTCGTTAAAAGGTCGTGGTTTTGCGGAAAGGGTGCGTGACTTAAATGCGACACAAAATGCACCCGAATTTTATCGCAGTTTCTGGCGTAAAAGTCAGCCAACTTAATTGTGGTACAAACTTAGACTAGACAGTTCTAACCTGCACCAGATTTATCAACACTATGATCAATGTGGCGCATTGTAAGACTGTCTAGTCTAGCTTTACATTGTCTAAAAGTAAGACACTATTGATAAATCTGCCCCAGTGTTCTGTGTCACTTGATCAGTGACTGGTGCAGGAGAAGGAACCTCTCTAAAGTGACCTGTGACAGACATCAGCTAAAAAATACATAGCGCCTAGTTACCACCACTCACTTCTGAATAATCATAAGGATCTGACAGGGGAATGTGATGTTTATATAAGTAATATTTACAGAACTGTCAATGGAAAATTCCCTCTGTCATGTATTTTATATATATTTAATGTATAACGTACAGAGTAACTAAATATTTGTATATGAAACATGTGCGTGTCATAACGTATTATCAGATCCACATTTGTCTCTACAAAACATCTTCGGCTATGGAATGTACATCTGATAGAATGTGATGAGATAGGATACATATATCACGTATATCCCATACAATGCAATAAGATATAATGCATATATGATATAATACAATGTATGAGGTCATAAATATATGATGTAATACAATGTATGAGATGTGATACATATATGATAATACAATGTAATAAGATATAATGCATATATGATATAATACAATGTATGAGATACATATATGACATAATACAATGTAAAGATATAATGCATATATGATATAATACAATGTATGAGGTGATAAATATATGATGTAATACAATGTGTGAGATGTGATACATAAATGATAATACAATGTAATAAGATTTGATACATATATGACATAATACAATGTATGAGATGTGATACATATACTGTATGATAATACAATGTAATAAGATTTGATACATATATGACATATTACAATGTATGAGATGTGATACATATACTGTATGATAATACAATGTGTGAGATTTGATACATATAAAATACAATTAATAAGATATGATACATATATGACAATACAATGTATGAGATGTGATGCATATATGATAATGCAATGTATGAAATGTGACACATACTGTATGATAATACAATGTAATAAGATTTGATACATTTAAAATACAATGAGTAAGATGTGATACATATATAAGCCTATGATATAATATGTTGAGATGTGATATATATATATATATGTATATATATATATATATATATATATATATATATATATATAATATTATATATATATATGAAATCATATAATGTATCTACTTTTGCAAAATAAAAGCTAATTTTAGGAAACTATTTTAACTTTATTTGTAAACCTTCCGAGCCAATGGGTCAACAGAGTTTTTGCATTGGTTAACATGACATTTATGAACTTGGCGCCGACTCTCCAGTTGTAATTAGCTTTTTCTTAGTGTAGAAGGTGCCCGAATGTATGGAAGTGTCATATTTGGTATCTTAAATCTGGCATGTATTATGCCTTGCATAACATACTTTTAGTGCATTTTTGGCGCATTCAAAAGTGCCGTGTCTGGTGCAGAATGCATCAAGTTTTGGCATATGACTGTTCATACATCTATAGGACAGGGCTAGGACAGGTTTTTTGGCTAAAAGCAAAGCAGAAAACTGGCGCAGCTCCGTTCATACATGTCGCCTTTTATGTCACAACTTTAGTTTGTCTCCCCCCCCCTTCTTAAATTTCTAAAACTACTGTTACAAAAAATATTTTTTATTTGTTTTGTTTGTTTATTTTTTTATACCCATTTTCTAGCTCCCCCTCGGCTCATGAATCCGTTGACTTGATTCTTTCTGATATTTAAATTGTTGATCCTGCCGAGTATAATCTGCTCCAAGACCTCGGGGGGTGGGGAATCGTCTTACGCACATTTACATTATGGCTCACTACACGGTTGGGTTGAATTGTGCATGAACGATACAGTCCTAATGTCGTCTTTATGTATACCTTGTGTGCAGGCATATGGAATACATATCTCCCGCCAGTAGGCACATACAGATGGACGCAGGGCTTCGGCTGGTGAATGAGCACAGGTGGTGTGCAAAGCAAAAAGTTGTAAGATTAAAGTTTATGATCTTCAAATCCGCCTGTTTGATGCAAACAATTACAAATACAATGATGCAGTAAAGACGGAAGGGTCTGCACTGGAGAGGGGGAAAAAACTGGGACCAACTACACAGGTTATTAGCTTAAGGATGATGCCTCCTGTATTTAAACTTAAGATGTTTGTTAAGATGAGTTTTGACTTATTTTTAAATTTATATGATTTTAGAGCAAATTGTACAGAGTGTAGATTTATTGCAACATTTTTTTAATTATTACTATTAGATTAGAATTAAATAGATAAATATGAGCTTACTAGGTGCATACATAGATATGAGATGGAGAAACAAGAAGACCGATAGATATATAGATAAATACATAGATGGATAGATACATGGACAGACAGACGGACGGGTGGATGGATGGATAGATAGATAATAGATAGTTTAAATATACGTAAATGAGAGATAGATAGATAGATTGCAATGTTAAACTACTAAATATATATATTTTTAATTTCTGTTACTGAAGTTAGATTGGGTTTTAGATTCTGTTACATTATTAAGGTGCTGTGTAAAAATAAAGAAACAAATAGATAGATATGAGATAGATTGATATATATGAGATAGATAGATAGATAGATAGATAGATATGAGATAGATAGATAGATATGAGATCGATATGAGATAGATAGATATGAGATAGATTGATATATATGGGATAGATAGATATGAGATAGTTAGATATTATATAGATATTTATGTGATAGATATATATTAGATAGATAGATAGATAGATAGATAGATAGATAGATAGATAGATATGAGAGAGATATGGGATAGAGAGATATGAGTTAGATAGATAGATATGAGATATATAGATAAATAGATAGATATGAGATAGATAGATAGATAGATAGATATGAGATATATAGATAGATAGAATATGAGAGAGATAGATAGATAGATAAATAGATAGAATAGATAGATATGAGATAGAATGGGATAGATATGAGTTAAATAGATAGATAGATAGATAGATAGATATGAGAGATAGATAGATAGATAGATAGATAGATAGATAGATTAGGTTTTATTTTCTGTTCCATTTATAAGGTGTAATATCGATCTATAAATTCATTACTATACTATTGAATATCTTTCCAAATCATTTAACTTTGGCAGCCAAGTAGAAATGCTCCGTGCTGTAACTGTAACCTATGCTTATAAACCTATACATTTTAAATATATATTATGTGTTAGGGTGCTTTCACACAGTGCGTTTTTTGGTGCGGTTTTTGTGCAGAAATGTATGGCATTAATTGCTGTGCCTCTTTGCACAAAAAACGCATCAAAAACACACCGTGTGAAAGCATCATTATAAATTAAAATAATGAACATTAAAAGTATCTTTTAGCTCCTGGAACATTGTCTTTTTAGATTGTTTTATGTTGAAGTAAAAAGAAATGAAAATCTGCTTGTCCACCTGAACCAGTTATTAAATAAAATAAATGTTACAGAATTATTTAAACAAATATTTCAAAGATATTTAAAAATAAATATAGGAAATTAAACTTATCTGTGACAGGAAAGGGATATGAAAATCCAAAAATTAGTGGATAATATGATAGGATAAAATAATAATAACTTTTTCAATTCCTATGAAATTTCTAATGATCACCAAAGTGATATCAGGCGATACCATGAATACTGTCGGTGAGAGAATCAGTCACTAGAATAAATAATATGAGTGAAATATAAAAGAGTAGATACAATTTTGGCCTCCAATCTTTGACCGGAGATTTTTGCAAAACTACAACTCTCGGCATCGCCTGAACTGCTGGCAGCCTGAGAGGTGCAAGTTGGAGTCAACACTGTAATGTCACAACCACAAAAACAAACCCCCCAAAAAAGGTCTAAAAACAAAGGGCCACATGTATGAAACTGTTTAGGTCTAAAATTCACTTTTTTGCCCCTAGGTTAGTTTTAGACCTAAACAGTTTCATACATGTGGCCCAAAGTCTTAGGTATCAGCTCAAGGTAAACAACTTATTATCAGATAATATAAATTTAATTTTAAAGAAAGTAAAAATCAATTTCTAAAAACTCAAAAACAACTTTTTTTAACCTTTTTTTTCCCTTTTTTAATTTACATTTTACATGCGATACTTGTATATTGTCGTTTATCCGGTTATTAATTTTTTCAGAATTTTATAGGATACTAGAAATAGCAAAACGGAATTTGCACCGGAGATTTTTAATTTTTTTCTAATTTTTTTTTTTTTTTTCAGCAAAAAGCACACGCCAAAAATATAACAGCAAACTATATGCTATCCACTTTGGGCTGAATTTGATGACAAACTTCGTCAGTTGAAATCTCCAGTGTGCATACGGCTCATGCTACATCATTGGGTCCTGTGACTAAAACCAGGTCCAAAAAACCCAGCTAAAAAATGTTATATTACAAAATGTAGGAGGCTGGGAGTGAGTCCTTAGCTTGTACAGTGGTGCATGTCGGATTGTACTCACACCTGCATTGGAGCTCCTACTAGGTTCGTCTGTCAAGTATGAGGCATCCAATTTCCATGATAGAAACCCAGCATAGCCTATTGCCTACAACGGTGTCCATCAGATGGCGGAGCCGGCATTGCTGTTATTCTTGTTTTTCTGCACCTTCGAGGGATTGATGCAGATGTAACATCATGATATCAGTTTACATCAGTTTCTCATCCTGGTTATTTAAGGCAGGAATAACACAGTTTTTGGTGTAGTGTTTTTAGCTTAAGTCAATGGCAGATCATAAAGGAAGAATATTTTTCCTCTTTTATCCAAACTTTTTGTTTTTGGCTATAAATGCACCAAAAACCTCATGTGTGAATCCAACATCAACAGGGCTCAGAGATGTAGCAGAGCTGTGTCCACAGAGGGGCAATATGGTTTTGGAATTTGGGGGAAAATAAGGGATCCGGAGGAACGGTGAAAACACAGGGAGAACATACAAACTCCTTGCAGATGTTGCCCTTGGTGGGATTTAAAGCTAGGAGCCCAGCACCGCAGGACAATAGTGCTAACCACTGAGCCACCATGCTGCACTGTGCTAACCACTGAGCCACCGTACTACACTGTGCTGATCACTGAGCCACCATTTTACACTGTGCTAACCATAGAGCCCCCCGTGCTGCACTTTGCTAACCTCTGAGCCACCATGCTACACTGTGCTCACCACTGAGCCACCATACTGAACTGTGATTACCACTGAGCCACCATGTTACACTGTGCTAACCACTGAGCCACCATGTTACACTGTGCTAACCACTGAGTAACCATGTTTCACTCTGCTAACCACTGAGCCACCGTGCTACACTCTGCTAACTACTGATCCATCGTTCTACATTCTGCTAACCACTGAGCCACCGTACTACACTGTGCTAACCACTTAGCCACCATGTTACACTGTGCTAACCACTGATCCCCCATGCTACAATGTGCTAACTACTGAGCAACCATTCCTCACTCTGCTAACCATTGAGCCACCATGCTACACTTTGCTAACCTCTGAGCCACCGTGCTTTACTCTGCTAACCACTGAGCCACTGTGCTACACTTTGCTTACCTTTCAGTCACCGTGATTTACACTGCTAACCACTGAGCCACCATACCGCACTGTGCTAACCACTGAGCCACCATACTGCACTGTGCTAACCACTGAGCATCCATGCCCCACTCTGTTAATCATTGAGCCACCTTGCTACACTCTGCTAACCACTGAGCCACGGTGTTTTTTAAAGTTAGGTTGAATGGAAATAAATATAATCAGCAAAAAAATAGAAAAGTCGGCATCAGCATCTCCAAATATGCATATTTGTAAAGAAAAAATATCACTACCTACACATAGATGAGATGTACTGTGTATGCACTAATACTTTTGCATTTAAAACAGACATTTGGATATGTTGATGCTGACATTTTGATTTTGTTCATGGTCATCTGGATGACCAGATTGGACTAGCTTGTGATTGTGGCTGCGTGGCATGTTTATCCATTTAGAGGAGTGAAGCCAAAGGTTTCGGTGCATTGTTCTATTGAGTTTCTTTCAATTCGATTTAAATAATAAATATAAATCACCCAAGGAGACAAAAAACAGTGTAAAGAATAAAATAAAAGTCTATTCTGCAAATCTGGAGTCATAAGTTACACTATAAAAAC
Source organism: Phyllomedusa bahiana (assembly GCA_025379985.1). Lineage (NCBI taxonomy): Eukaryota > Metazoa > Chordata > Amphibia > Anura > Hylidae > Phyllomedusa > Phyllomedusa bahiana. The sequence goes on along the minus strand of JAODAL010009747.1, from coordinate 68,155 downwards.
CCAATAAATGACTGAGCAAACATAAAGTGATTTAAAAAAAAAAAGGTAAGATGAAGACAAATATTGGAGCATAAAACCCCCCAAAAGCTAATACATCACATGTTCTGCTGTCAAGATGCCAGTCATAAAGCTAATGATGGCAGATCGTAAAAATAATCTATGATAACCGAGCCTGATGATAAAGGATATGACAGAAGGAATTGAACGTTTTGGAATCTTTGTTCCTCCTGTTTCTAGATTTGTAGTTAATTTGATTTATTTATAAATTTATTGGAGTATGAAATTCGATTTTTTTTCTTTTTTTAACTTTAATGGGTTTACAGTTTAATAATTTGGTTTTGTGATTTTTTAAATTTTTTTTTAATTATTTCAGAACGTTCTCCATTAGGCATGACCACACTGGCATTTTTTTGGGCAGTCTGCCTGTTAATTGATGCACTTTGGCAGCTGTTGTCCCATAGAAGTGAATAGAAATAGGAAAGGATTTTTCGGTGTTTGGGGATTTTCTTTTATAGTTTAGTGATGATTCTAATATGTTGCATGCAAGATTCAAGTTGAATGGTAATGTGGCCGTACACCTTAGGGGGCTTTCACACAGCGCAGTTTTGGTGCAGTTTTAACTGCGCTCCAATTATCTACCTTTATTACCAGCAGCTTCTTTCACTTATCTTAACTGTTTGGAAAGTGACTATCAATTTGTGTGCTTGTAATTACTTGAAACACCTTTCTGAGCAATGTAGACAACTGAAAGAAGCTGCTGGGAATAAAGGCAGTTTAATTGGAGCGCAGTTAAAACTGCACCAAAACTGCGCTGTTTGAAAGCAGCCTTAACTGCGCTCCAATTAAACTGCCTTTATTCCTAGCAGCTTCTTTCAGTCGTCTAAATTGTTCAGAAAGGTGTTTCTAGCAAGTGATCAATGACTTGTGGATTCTGAACACTAATTGATTCCTCACTTTCCAAATAGTTTAGATAAGGGTGCTTTCACACGGTGTGTTTTTTGATGCGTTTTTTTCACACTTTTTTGTGTTTTTTGTGCCAAAATGTATAGCATTAATTGCTGTTCATTTGTGCACAAAAAATGCATCAAAAAAACACGTAAAAAATGCACCACAAATGCAACAAGTGAAAGCACTGTAAGTGAAAGAAGCTTGCTGGTAATAAGGTAGTTTAATTGGGGCGCAGTTAGGGTGCTTCCACACGGTGCGTTTTTGACGCGTTTTTTACCGTGATTTTTGCTGCGTTTTTTTGTGCAGCAATGTAAAGCATTAATTGCTGTGTCTTCCTGCACGGTAAAAAACGCGTCAAAAATGCACCGTGTGAAAGCACCGTTAAAACTGCACCAAAACTGCACTGTGTGAAAGCAGCCTTAGATGGGATTTTCAGCTGACAGCGAATCCTCCAGGACCCCCTATACACAGGCATGCTGAGCTCGGACAAATATGTATGTTTTCTCAATGGGGAGAGAGGAATAGACATGTATGCCACCGATTTATCTCCCAGGAGAACAAAGGATCATTCACATCGAAATCCAACGTGCCTGATCCGTCTTCCACTGACATCTGCTGCCGTGACAAAGTCAGGACACCCCCGATATCGCCCAATGTCATTTATGGTCACCTCTATTGTTCTTAGGAAAATCAAGAAAAAAGTGGGTAATGAAGGGAAGAGAAAATTATCGAATTTTGTTGGGTGACTGAAGTCAACTTACTGGACAAGCTTATGTAATAACATAGGTCTCTGCTAATTCAACCCCTTGGTGAGGTTAAGTTCACTGCAGCATCGGAGCCTTCACCACAGATTCTGTCAAAACTTTTGAAAAAATAGCACAGCATGCAGCACTGCTTTTTCCATTGAAATGACGGACACCATGGCCTAACCTGATGGACCCCTTAAAGTACACGATGCTTATTGGCTGGCAACGGAACCATGCAACAGATCCAGCACCACTTCTGTGAGTCAAGCTCCAAGCAGAACCTCTGCTGTGGATGCGAACCCCAAAAATATTTCCAACAATTTTACTAAATATTTAATTTCTTAGAAAAATTATAAAATAAACTAAGATATTTTGACAAATTCCATTCACGTCAATGGGATTTAAGGAGACGTCTGTTTAGATCCATTTCGCAATCAGTTACCCTTGACTTTGACAGTAAGAAAATGGATCTTCAACATGTTACAAAATCAGAATAAAAAAGAACAATTAGTGGAAGTTGTGGTTGTGCCGTTCATCACTTGTCCTAATAGTTTAGCTATAAAGAAAAAGAACCTCCCCCCGTTTCCACTATTGGAGGCAAAGCAGTGAAGTCTAGTATAGTCGAATATTATACCCAAAGCTGTAATAATGCTAATGCCCATTTAGCACAGAGTCAGGAACATTACAACTAACACTGTCCAAGCACTTCTTCTTCGAACATAAGGATCTGGGTGACTGAATTTTTTAGGAAGGACCACAGATATAAGTAATAAGAGGGGGACACATTTCGTGACGCCCCTTTAACAAGAGGTGCCTGTAATTATGAACATGTAAACCAGTCACATCAGACAGGAATTGGGAAAAATACCACAAAAAAAATTCTGATTACAAAAATGATCATGAGAATATCACTTGGCTGCTCCTTATATTCATATCAATGTCACGTGAAGGCTGAAAATAAGAGGTATAGATAATGGAGGGTCAAATGGTAACCCTTCATTTTTGCTCTCTGGGCTCTGGCAATATATGTTGGGCTCTTATTACATTTATTTTAATTGGGAGATTAGCAAGTACAGTGAATTTACATATATGTGTATATATCTTTATATATATCTACACAAATTACAGACTATTGGAAAAATATGTCTCCGGTAATTTCCCCTAGTATTAATATGTAACTCTATCTATTATCTATCTATCTATCTATCCAATATCTATCTATCTATCTATCTATCTATCTATCTATCTATCTATCAAATATATATCTATCTCATATCTATCTATCTCATTCTATCTATCTTTCTATCTATATATCTATCTATCTATCCCCTATCTATCTATCTATCTATCTATCTATCTATCTAGCTATCATATATCTATCTATCCCATATCTATCTATCCCATATCTATCTATCTATCTATCTATCTATAATACATATAATTATGGGTGTATATATACAGACTAAGTAATTCCACCTAGTATTAATGTGTAGGTATAAATATATATATATATATATAACTTATGGAATATTTTTCCAATTTTATGTATTTATGTTTCTGTTAACTTGACTGATCAGAGTGAAATAATAATAATAATTTAATAATAATATAATAATAATAATAATGATAATAATACCAAGAGGCGTGAAAAGAAGTTGTACAAACATAAAATGCTAAAATATAAAACATATGGGACTAAATCTATTTACAAGAACCCGTTCATCCCTGAGCAGCTTTCAGACATGCAAACCTTTATTAGGGTGGTTTCAAATGTTGCACTTTTTTTTTAATAAAAACGCATTTAAAAAAACGACATGAAAACATACAGAAAGTTTAAAGAAAGTTTTTTTTTTTGCGTCAAAAAAATTCACTATGCAAAAAATCAGTCAAGAGGGGAGGGCTTTACAATTCTTTACAGTTCCGCTGTTTTACAATTTTTTTCTCCCACTTTAGAAAAAAATTCTGAAGGGACAGTTCTTTATTGTTGTTGTTAGTATTTATATTATTTATGAGTTACATATCTTCTATGTATCTGTATCATATCTATCTTTCCCATATCTATTTATCAATCTAATTATCTATATACAGTATCTAATAACTATATCATGTACAAAAAGATAGATATATTTTATTTATTTATTGTGCAGAATTTATGTTGCCATAATGACATTGTGTAAGTGATTATGGCAAAATAAATTCTACAAAAATGAAACATTCTCTTCTTGCCTTTCACTATGTAGGATATACTGTGGATAGTTAGATAGATAGATAGATATTATATAGATAGATAGATAGATAGATAGATAGATAGATAGATAGATAGATAGATAGATAGATAGATAGACAGACAGACAGATATGAGATAGATAGATAGATAGATAGATAGATAGATAGATAGATATGAGATAGATAGATAGATAGATAGATATGAGATAGATAGATAGATAGATAGATAGATAGATAGATAGGATAGATAGATATGGGATAGATAGATATGAGATAGATAGATAGATAGATAGATAGATAGATAGATAGATAGATAGATAGATAGATAGAAATGAGATAGATAGATAGATAGATAGATAGATAGATAGATAGATAAAAGATGTATGTACATGTATATACAGAGATAGAGTAAAACAAAATAAGTTTTGCAAAAATTAAGCTTTTTTTTTGCTTCTTACTATATAAGGATATACTATGGATAGATAGATAGATAGATAGATAGATATGATAAGAGATAGATAGATAGATAGATAGATAGATATGGGATAGATAGGTATGAGATAGATAGATATTAGATAGATAGATATGAGATATATATATATATATAGATATAAGATAGATAGATATGAGATAGATAGATAGATAGATAGATATATATTAGATAGATAGATAGATAGATAGATATGAGATAGATAGATAGATAGATAGATAGATAGATAGATATTAGATAGATATACATGAGATCGATATGAGATAGATATTAGATAGATAGATAGATAGATATGAGATAGATAGATAGATAGATAGATAGATTAGGTTTTTTTAATTTATTTTATTTATTTATTTTTGCAGAATTTATTATGAAACATTCTCTTTTTGCCTCTTACTATATAAGGATATACTATGGATAGATAGACAGATAGATAGATAGATAGATATGAGATAGATAGATTAGAGAGATATGTAGATAGAAATACATAGATAGACAGATGTATATATCTATATATATATATATATATATATATAGAGAGACAGAGAGAGAGAGAGAGAGAAGAGAGAGAGACGAGAGAGAGGAGAGATAGAGAGAGAGAGAGAGAGATACAACATAATTTTTGCAATACTAAAGACTTCTTTTTTGCCTGTGGCCTTTAAGCCAGTCTGCATTATTTATTTTATATGTTAGTTATCAGAAAAGTATTCCAAATATATAAATGCAAACTAAATAAAGTATTCATCTGCAAATGCTCCAAATGTCAGAGCCCTGCAGTCGGTCCCCGTGTGTGCCTTCCCTCTGTGCTGCAGCAGCCTCTCCCCAATGAACCTGTCAATGTCTTCCCTGACTTCCCTGTAATCTCCGCTAAGCTTTCTGCATGGACTGGAGCACATTTTAGTGTATAAAAACCGTCTGATCCAAATCCAGGGGGATATATTTTTTTTTTCTTTGTTAAATCGGAAGCAGTTTTCTTGCCCCAATAAATAATCCGAGCGTTTGAAGGACAGATTTAAGGCTACATCCCTCTTTTTAGATGATGTAAAATGATTTTATGGCTGAGCCAGTCACAGACTATTAATGGGCGCAGAGGAGGCAGGGAGGGCGCACAGGAGAGCACAGAATTATTTGCAGTATACTCATGGATAAGAATTGCTGGAGCAAAATAAACGTAATTGTATCCATATGAATCGGCAATAAATAATCTCGCTGCGATTTCTTTACAACTAGACACAATTCTGGAAAATTCCAATTAACTTTTTGCACCTGACTGGAGTCTGCTATGGATTTCTCCTCGGTTTTTATCTCCTCTGACTCCCCTTTGAATGCAGAGACCTGGATGTGGCGCATTTGGCATTTTATAAGACACTTTGCGCCATAGCGCACATCACAGTGAGCATTACATGGCGCAGTGTCCTTCACTCCGTTACTATGTATCAGTTTATTTCTGTGGTCACACACGTTTTGCATCCAAATCCTCTTATTTTTGTCTTTAGTTCTAATATTTATTAGATAAAACAAATATTGAATATACAGAAAGGAATCTTGCTGGGATGGTTTTGTCTCTTGCGCTCATAGCGCTTAAAACACAATAAAGCTACAAACACAACAAAGCCACTGTGATCAAATAGATTACAATGATTGCTTTTATGTTTGTGGCTATTAAAATAATTATTGGGCCCCCAGGGCAAAGGTACAGGCACCCGTGAGCCCCCAAGACCGGCGGAAGAGCAACCCCGATTTAGAGAGAGAAGAGGAGGAGAACTGATGAAAAGGGAAAATGTAGGAATAAACCTTCATGTGTTATAGGGGAATAGATCGGGATCAGGATCTGTAACCGCTGGATCTCCAGCTGTAGGAGATCACAGATCTAGAAGATCCAGTGCGTGATACAGGTCGTGATCTGCTGTCTGTCCTGTTGACGGACTTTAAGGACGGATTCCATGGAGTTGGACATCAAGGAACAAGGTATAAGAGACTGTGATCTGCTACAGCTGGAAGGAGAGCCACAGTGTAGATACAATCCAGCGGCGACAATGGTGCGAATGCGATCTGACCACACTATTGTATTGTAACAAATATATGTGAGTGTGCGCTTGTCTGTGTATATATACATATGCTTTCTACATTGTTACATATATATATGTGTGTATATAGATCCTTCTAACGCTGCAAAATTGTTTATACAGCATATATGTGTGTATATGAGTGTATTATATATATATTATATATATATATATATTATATATATATATATATATTATATATATATATACCTTCAGTATAACAGTGTAGATGAGTGTATATATACATCGAATAGCAAAGCAGAGAAATGTATATAATATATATATATATATATATATATATATATATATATATATATATATATATATACACACAGACATATAGTGACATATATATCAATGTTGCAAATGGGATCTCTTACCATACCTGCATTATATATATATTATTTGAGATAGATTTTAGATACTGTATATAGATGGTTTGATAGACAGATAGGAAAGGGAAAGACAGATAGATGTGATACAGATAGGTATCAGATATGTAATACAATAATAATAATAATAAACTAGATTGTTCTGTGTTTAATGTATAGTTTTTTTTAAATTAATACAAATATACCTTTCCATATCGTCATAAATATACGAGTGTATGTGTATATATCCATCTACTTTGTTATACAGTATATATACATATATATATATATATATATATATATATATATATATATATATATATATATATATACACACACACCACACACAAACATATATATTTGTGTGTGTGGATAGATAGAAGGATATGATTGCAATGTTAAAGGATATATATATTTTCATCCACTATATATTCCCACAAATTGATATAGTATGCAAGGGTTTATATGTATATATATTCGCCTCTTGTTGTATGTATATATAACAATGTAGGAGTTGTCGGATCCCATGTATCATTGCTGCCCCTTGGTCATGCAGCCCTTTGACCCCAGTGCCTGTCCTCCCGTCCTATCAGCCCCGTCCAGCCTCTGTAGCGCGGTGACCTTTGTAGATCAGGCCCAGCCCGCTCCCGGACACTCTACCCGCCCCAGGACCCACAGCCCGTTCCCGGACACTCTTTTCGCTCCAGGACACTCTTTTCGCTCCAGGACACTCTTTTCGCTCCAGGACACTCTTTTCGCTCCAGGGCACTCTGCCCGCTCCAGGGCGCACATCCCTCTACAGGACACTCTTTTCGCTCCAGGAAACACTGCCCGCTCCAGGACACACTGACCGCTCCAGGACACTCTTTTCGCTCCAGGACACTCTGCCCGCTCCAGGGCGCACAGCCCGCTCCAGGGCACTCTTTTCGCTCCAGGACACTCTGCCCGCTCCAGGGCGCACAGCCCGCTCCAGGGCACTCTTTTCGCTCCAGGGCACTCTGCCGGGTCCAGGGCGCACAGCCGGCTCCAGGGCGCACAGCCCGCTCCAGGGCACTCTTTTCGCTCCAGGGCACTCTGCCGGGTCCAGGGCACTCTGCCGGGTCCAGGGCACACTCCCTACAGGGCTCTGATCCTTGAATTACATTTAATCCTCATTAATTTTGAGGACACAATAAGGGACTCTGTAAATGTGTCTAATCCAAGATAAAAGGGCCGTAAAATGAAAGCTGGTGTAAAATTAGGACCCGGGGTAATTTAGGCAAATTGAAAGTTCACAGGGGATTAAAATGATATTATTAGACTGAAGAAATAATATCTAAAAATAAAGCTGGATCTCAGCGCCGGTCACTATCAGCAGAGCCCTGATCCGCAGGTACATGTCCTGCGCAGACCCCTCCCCACAGACGGCTTTTGGGGGGCTTTTTCGGAGTATCTGTAGTTCTCACTGTTACGGATGCGGCAGAATTTCTGAGTTTCAGAGCTGAATTTAAACCGCACAGCAGAGTTTATAAGGGGCAACCAGATAGAACTAAGAGCTGCGGATATAGAACCCCCCGCAGTGCCCGACAGAGGGGCGAGAGTCAGACACGGGTATGTGCAGGAGGCAAATCTGGACTGTGCATCCATAAAACGTGGCTACATTGAATTACATCATTATATAAAACGCATCATATCTATCCCATATCTATCCATCCATCCATCTATCTATCTCATATCTATCTATCTATTTATCTATCTATCTATCTATCTATCTATCTATCTATCCCATATCTATCTATCTATCTGTCTATCTATCTATCTACCTCTTATCTATCTACCTCATAGCTATCTATCTATTTATGTATCTATCTATCTATCTATCACACATCATCTATCTCATATCTATCTATCTCATATCTATCCTTCTATCTATCTATTTATCTATCTATCCCATATCTATATATCTTTCTTTCGATCTAGGTATCCCATATCTATCCATCATCTCCTATATTTCTACCTCTCTTCCCTCTATCTACCTCTTTGCATCAATAAAACGTGGCTACATAGTCTTGAATTACATCATTATATAAAAAGCATTATATCTATCTATCTATCTATCTCATATCTATCTATCTATCTATCTATCTATCTATCTATCTCATATCTATCTATCTATCTATCTCATATCTATCTATCTATCTATCTATCTATCTATCTATCTATCTCATATCTATCTCATATCTATCTATCTCATATCTATCTATCTCCTATCTATCTCATATCTATCTATCTATCTACCTCATATCTATCTATCTATCTATCTATCTCATATCTATCTATCTCATATCTATCTATCTATCTATCTATCTATCTATCTATCTCATATCTATCTCTCTCTCATATCTATCTATCTATCTATCTATCTATCTCCTATCTATCCAATATCTATCTATCTATCTATCTATCTATCTATCTATCCCCTATCTATCTATCTATCTATCTATCTATCTATCTATATATCTATCTCTCTCATATCTATCTCTCTCTCATATCTATCTATCTATCTATCTATCTATCTATCTATCTATCTATCTCCTATCTATCTATCTCCTATCTATCTATCTATCTATCTATCTCATATCTATCTATCTATCTATCTATCTATCTATCTATCTATCTATCTATCTATCTATCTATCTATCTATCTATCTATCTATCTATCTATCCCTCCATCTTCCGGTGCCGTCCCCCTCTTACCGTAGCAGGAGATGAGGGGTCTCCGGGACTGTCCTGCAGCTTCAGGCTGTCTGTGGGGCTCTTGCAGGAGCTGTTCTGCAGGTAGATGTGCTGCTGCTGCTGGCTGTGGTGGGGCTGGTACTTGCTGAAGGAGCCCTGCTGCTGCTGCTGCTGCTGCTGCTCGCTGCTGCTGCCATCCAGAGACTGGCACTCCTGCTGGAAGGAGCCCCTGGACTTGTCTCCAAAGCCTTGTCCTTTGCTGGCCAGGAAAGCAGGACTAAACTTATCACTGGGCTGGAATGCCCTAAAAGGAGAACTCTGCAGCTCCCGGGACTGCTGCGCGGCCGGGCTGTAGTAACAATCCATGGCGGGGGCTTCACAATAAGACAGACATGGATCAGCATTCATTCCTAAAATAAAAGGCCCGATGTGTCCTTAATTTTTGGAGGGGCACCAGCTCACTAGGAGTCTCTCCTCCAGCTCCCTCCCCCTCTACCTCTCCGGTTTCCTCTCTCTCTCTCCTTCTCCTCCTGGGTCTCTCTCCTGCTTTCTTCCTCCTCTGTCTTGTCGTCTTCTCCTCTGTCTCTTTCTCACTCCCTTTGCTCTTCCTCTTCCCCCCCTTTCTCTCTCCTCCTTCCTCTCTCTCTGGGATCTCTGGAGATTTGGTACCTTTCTCCTTGTCCAGATCCGAGATGCTCCTCTCTGTCTCTTCCCCAAACCCAACAATCCTCCTCAGTCAAAGTTAATAAGAGGGTGGTGACACAGGGGGAGGTGGGGGGCTCCATGGACCATTAAACTTTCTCCATAAAACAGCCTTTTAGATAAAAATAAGGGAGAGGACACATGACAGTAATGTAATTAGGAGGTGAATGTGGGATTGTGTGAGCAGGACGAGGCTTTGGGCTCTGGACACACTCCATTTACTTGTGGAGGCAACGATAATACCTCTTTAAATGAATTTAACCCCTTCCTTACCCCCTCTAGCGTATAACCCCCTGGATAGGCTTCCTGTGTATACATATAGATCCGTCTGCGACTCAATAGCGACAGATAAACTCCTGCGACAATGTAACAATTATGTAACAATTTAGTTACACAACAACTTTTTAAAGGGGGAGGAGCTATTTAACCCTATCTCAACTGTAAGCAAATAACAAGCTAAAGACTACAAAACACTAATGTCGGGGTCTATACACAAGCTGGACCCCTATATACAGAGTGAGTGTATATCGCACGTATGAGCCACGTAGTATACAGGATATAATAATCCTATCATCCCTTGTATATATCAGTCTTATATACTTTATGCAAAACAGTCAGTGAGGTCTGAAAGGCAAATAAATCCTCACACCGAGCAATGTAATGGTGGCTCTTCCCAAAGAGAGATTTTTCCCCCTTAGGCGGCGATGCTTTCTGCCCTGTAGGTTGTCGGGGGCTCAGAATGGGCAAAAATAACTAAAAACACCAAACAAATCTAAAATCCGAGTTTCCTGGCTTTAGAAGCGGGTGGTGTCTATGTATCCTGCTCATTACAGAGGTAGGTGTAATACACGGGGTTTACAGCAATGTCTGTTACATTCTTTCTTTCTTTCTTTCTTTCTTTCTTTCTATCCTTCTTTCTTTCTTTCTTTCTTTCTTTCCTTCCTTCTTTCCTTCTTTCTTTCTTTCTTTCTTTCTTTCTATCCTTCTTTCTTTCTTTTTCTTTCTTTCTTTCTCTCCTCCTGTCTTTCTTTCTTTCTCTCCTCCTGTCTCTTTCTTTCTTTCTTTCTCTCCTCCTGTCTCTTTCTTTCTTTCTTTCTCTCTCCTCCTGTCTTTCTTTCTTTTCTCTCCTCCTGTCTCTTTCTTTCTTTCTTTCTTTCTTTTCTTTCCTCCAGGCTCTTTCTTTCTCTCCTCCTGTCTTTCTTTCTCTCTATCTTTCTCTCTTTCTTTCTTACTTTTTCTATTTATCTATGTTTAACTTCTATCCTAGATAAATACTGTCGATGCATAGACAGGAGATACATTAGATAGAAAAATAATAAAGGAAGATACTTAGAAATGCAGTTGATAGATCTGAGATAATTGGAATTAAGAGAAGATAAATAAATAATTAAATAAATATGAGATGGTTAAATAGACAGAAACAGTGACTGATGTGAAAGATATAGAAAAAAAGATACATAATATATATGAAAGGCAGGTAATTAGATAGATCGACCTACATTACTTAATACCTGAGATGGACAAATAAACAATACATAGATATCGATCTAACTGGATAGACAGATAAATAGAAATGAGATTTATAGGGAGATGTAATACTAATCAGGTATAGCTAGATAGAGATAAAGAAATTTATATATATGAGATATATAGACAGAGATACATAAGAATATAAGAGAGAGAGATAAATAGATATGTAGACAGAGAGATAGATAAGTAATAGATAGATATGAGATAGAGAAATAGACAGATAGATAGAATAAATAGATGATAGATACATACGATAGTTAGATAGATAGGAGATAAATATGAGATACATAAAAGTAGAAATATATAGACATAGATAAGAAGATAAGAGATAGATAAATAGGTAGAGAGATAGATAAGTAATAGATAGATAGAATAGATGATAGATAAGTAATATATTTGAGATGATAGGAGAGATAGGAGAGAGATAGATATGAGATAGATAGATAGATATGGGATAGATAGATATGAGATGGATAGATAGATAGATATGAGATAGAGAGAGATGAGATAGATAGAGAGATAGATATGAGATAGATAGATATGAGATGGATAGATAGATAGATATGAGATAGAGAGATAGATAGATAGATAGATAGATAGAAGATATGAGATAGATAGATAGATAGATATGAGACAGACAGACAGATAGATAGATATGAGATAGATAGATAGATAGATAGATAGATAGATAGATATGGGATAGATAGATATGAGATAGATAGATAGATAGATAGATATGAGATAGATAGATAGATAGATAGATAGATATGAGATAGATAGATAGATAGATAGATAGGAGATAGATAGATAGATAGATAGATATGAGATAGATAGATATGAGATAGATAGATAGGAGATAGATAGATAGATAGATAGATAGATAGATAGATAGGAGATAGATAGATAGGAGATAGATAGATAGATAGATAGATAGATATGAGATAGATAGATATGAGATAGATAGATAGATATGAGATAGATAGATAGATAGATAGATAGATAGGAGATAGATAGATATGAGATAGATAGATAGATATGAGATACATAGATAGATAGATATGAGATAGATATGAGACAGATAGATAGATAGATAGATATTAGATAGATAGATAGATAGATAGATAGATAGATATGGGATAGATAGATAGATAGATATGAGATAGATAGATATGAGATAGATAGATAGATATGAGATAGATATGTTATTACTTTACAGGGGGGGGGGGGCATTTTTTGATTGTTTTATTTCTTCTCCTTCTTCTACTACTAATAAAATGGTGTTAATACTGTTATATGTGTCCCCAGTTCTCTCCCATCACTGACCACGGAGGAGGATCTCAGCTGCCCCAGCAGTAGCACAGCACATCTTTCTGATCTGCCCCCCTTGGTGGTATCACCGTCACGCAGGGGGTCTGTCCTGAGCCGGGTCCCCTTCCTCTATACTTCTATTTCTCCACATTTGCGGTAAATCTTGCCTTTTTTTTTTTTTGCACTTTTTCTGAATCTACAGATTTGGGCATTCTGAGTCTTGTAGTTCCCCAGCAGCTCCAGCGCCCTCTAGCTGCAGGGTCTGACCAGTCTCAGCCCATGATTAACCCTTCATTTCCCTGCAGCATCAGTTTCAGGGAGAAAATCCTTTGAGATTTACTAAAAAAAAAGTCATAAAATACCTCATAAAATCCCATTTCCGGTCACTTTAGTGAGTGTCAACATCAAAGCAGAGCTCCTGGGAGATTTTATTGGCTGGCAGGAGTTCACTGCAGTGGAATAGACAAGGGTCCTGTCCCCAAGAGCTGACATTTTATTGAGCCTTGGCCAGGAGCTCCACCACAGAAAGCTTTCTGCTCCCTGTCTCCTTATTGTTACCAAAATCAGATGAGTGTCCTTGTTCCAAGGTAGAGGAGACTGGAACTTCACCCAGCACCTCCTCCAGGGGTGAGTGTTACATCCCAGCCCCCAGCACACACTCTATGCACCCCACAAACCAAGGGAGAATCCTAGTCCCTGGCAAAAGCTTCATCCCTCACTGTCTCTACTGCCAGTGGCCTTCACCCTTGTGTCACTACTACAACCCCCAGCATCTCGGACTACAGAGTGGCAGCACATAGACCACTGAATCATTTTTCACTATTTCCATCCATCCTTCACTACATAACATTGGCTGAAAAACAAATACGCCCGGTTTCACAGAATTTTTTTGTTATGCAGATATTAAGGCATAAAAATACACATTTTACACCAAAATATGCATCCAAAAATTGCATTGCTTTCTATGGGAAAACGCATCAGTACTGCACATGGAGCATTTTTTTAATGCGTCATATGATGCATTAATTGATGCATAAAAAACCCCGCCTGTCAGTTCTTTGTACATAATGTGTTTTTTCGCAAGTAATTTAACAATGGAAAGTCAATGGGGATTGCAAAAAATGCACTGAATTACGGGCATATTTTGTCAACGCTTTTTTGGTGCCTATATCAAGGTTAATACAATGTGCAAAGTGCACATTATGCATCAGAATGCGCCGGGCACACAGCTGCGTTTCTTTTGCTCGCTGTTTGACGTAATAGACCAGGAACACACAGGGTTTTTAATGCACTTTGTTAATGCACAAAATTCAAATTTTTTTGCAATTGCATGCCAAAAGTGGTGCAAAACCCCCTGACATCAGGGTCCCATTGTATTAAATGGGCGGAAGCGTGCATCAGGCACACAGCTGCGCTTCTTTTGCACACCGTTTGACACATTAGGTCAGGTTTACATATTGCAACTACACATCAGAATGCATGCAAAAAAAAGGTGGCATTGGGGTCCCATTGAATTAAATGGAAATAAGTGCGTGAGGCGCACAGCTGCACCAAATTCTGCTTGTATTTTGTAGATATTTACTTTTTGTCGCATAAGCAATGTTCACACAACTTTTTTGCGAGTGTTTAAAAGTGAAAATTGCTTGACAACCCTTCCCCCCCCGAGATTATGCATCAAAATGCCTGCTAAAAACATAAGGGAGCTCTCACACAGCGCAGTTTTGGTGCAGTTTTTTCTGTGCTCCAATTAAACTGCCTCTATTACCAGCAGCTTCTTTCAGTTGTCTAAATTGTTCAGAAAGGTGTTTCCAGTAAGTAATCAATGACTGTGTGGGACGTCTTGTGGATACAAGCACACTGATTGATCTCTCACGTTCCATAAAGTTTAGAGAAGTGAAAGAAGCTGCTGGTACTAAAGGCAGATAATTGGAGCGCAGGTAAAACTGCACCAAAACTGCGCTGTGTGAAAGCACCCTAAAGGTTTTTTCACACAGCACAGTTTTGGTGCAGTTTCAACTGTGTTCCAATTAAGCTGCCTTTATTACCAGCAAGCTTCTTTCAGTCGTCTACATTTTTCAGAAAGTGAGTAATCAATTAATGTGATTGTAATCCACAAGATGTCACACACAGTCATTGATTACTTACTTCAAACACCTTTCTCAATAATTTAGACAACTGGAATAAGCTTGTTGGTAATAAAGGCAGTTTAATTGGAGCACAGTTAAAACTGCACCAAAACTGCGCTGTGTGAAAGCCCCCTAAGGATCCCATGGAATGAAATGGTAATAGCGCATATCAGGCACACAGCTGCACTTCTTTTGCACACCATATGACACATTAGGCCAGGTTTACGTGCTGCAATTACGCATCAGAATGCATACAAAAAAATGGCATTAGGTGCAATTGAACTGGATGGTTATAAGCACATCAGGCGCACAGCTGCACCAAATTCTGCTTGCATTTTGTTGATACTTACTTTAGCATGCATTTTCTTGCATAAGACCAGAATAACACAACTTTTTTGCATGCGTTTTAAAGTGCAAATCCCCCCCCCCCGAGATTGTACATCAAAATGCATGCTAAAAACGTAAGGGTCACATTAATAATAGCGTACATCAGCTGCGCTTTTAGTGCATCAAAATGCATGCTGAAAACCTAAGGTTCACATTGAATTACATGGTAATAGGCAGGCACACAGCTGCATTTTTAGTGCACATCAGGCACACAGCTGCGTTTTTAGCGCACCGTTTGATATCTTCCATGCTGCGCAAAAATAGCGGGCGTGCAGGACTATGATCAAAAGATGCCTCAAAAATAATAAAATTTTCTATACTGAGAAAACCGCATGAAAATGTGCATAAAAGCAGATGAAAAAAATCTTCTGACAAACATGCGTTTTTGACGCATGCATTTTAAAGTGCAAATTGCTTGTCCCCCCCTAAGATTACGCATCAAAATGCCTGCTAAAAACATGCCATAAGGGTCCCATCTAATGAGATGATAATAAGCGCGCATCAGGCACACAGCTGCGTTCTTTATGCTGGGTTCACACAGTGGATTTTGTAGCTTATTTTGCAGCGCTAATTGTAAACTGAAACCAGGAATGGATCCAAAACAATTAGGAGCTACAAGCCTTTTCATTATACTTCTTATTTCTGTTGATTTCATTCCTGGTTTTGGCTGACAAACACTGCTGCAAAATATGCATCAAACTGCACCGTGCGAACCCAACTTTGCAGAGCCATTATCAGTGCGTAAATATGCCAAAAAATGGATCAAACATTATCAAGTTCTTTGTACTGACAAAAAAGCTGCAAAAGCTGCATGAAATGCAGAAAATGTGTAAAAATGCATGAAAAATACTTGGTTACAAACGCACGTTTCTACTGTGAAATAAGCGCTTTTTTTACTGCAACGGAATAAGATGTGTGAACATAGCCCTAGTGTACAATGCACTTTGTGCATTTTTTATGCATTGTTTAATGCGTCACCTAACCCGTACAAAGAACTGGACTGTCTGTCACTTCTATGTGCCTGTTGCGCGTTTTACGTGAAGTCATTTTACAATGGAAGTCAATGGGGTTACAAAAATGCATCAAACTCTGCTTGTATTTTGCTGACATTTATTTTAGGATGCATTTTGTCACATAAGGCGGGGTTCACACAATGTTTTTGTGCGCATTTTAAAGCGCAAATTGCTTGCCTCCCCTGCCCCTGAGATTGTGCATCAAAATGCATGCTAAAAATGTAAGGGTGCCAATGAATTAAATGGTAGTAAGCGCGCATCAAGCACACAACTACGTTTCTAGCGCAGTGTTTGACGTTTTACATGCTGTGCAAAAATAACGGGCGTGTAGGACTATGACCAAAAGATGCCTCAAAAATAATAAAGTTTTCTGCACTGAAAAAATGCATGAAAATAAGCACCCAAAAACATGAAATGAAGAAAATGTGCATAAAAGCGCATGAAAAACGTCTGCACAAATGTGCGTTTCTCCTGTGAAGCGCTTATTTCACTGCATTGAATTAAATGGAAATAAGTGCACAGCTGCACCAAATTCTGCTTGTATTTTGTTGATATTTACTTTAGCACACATTTTGTCACATAAGCAAGGTGCACGTGTTTAAAAGCGCAAAAAAACACACAAAAAAATGAAATGAAGAAAATGCGCATAAAAGCGCATGAAAAAAAAGTGTGCACAAATGCGCGTTTCTCCTGTGAAGTAAGCGGTTATTTCACTGCAAAATAATAAGTCATGCAAGCACAGCCTTATACGGTCCACAAAAAAACAGGAGTTTAGGATTGTTACCGGTGCGCAAACATGCCAAAAACTGCATAGAAAACAATGAAGTTCAATGAGAAAAACACATGAAAATAAGCATAAAAAATGCTGCAAAAGACACAATAAATAAAGAGAGCATAAAAGCGCATAGAAAATGTGCAGAGAAAACGTGCGCTTCTTCTGTGAATGAAGCAATTACTTCACTGCAAAGTTTTGCTGCAACAGAACGCGTCAAATTCAATTAAATTCCTGGTATGAAAATATGCAGAAAAAATCTGCACCAAAAATACACAAAAAAATGCACCAAAAGGTATAAGAAATGAAGAAAAGACGCCTCAAACAAATTAAAGAACCGCATAAAAATGCACATTTCTCCTGTGATCTAAGCTCTTATTTAACTGCAAAAGTTTGCACTGTGTGAACATAGCCCAAAATGCACTTTAGCAGCAAAACATGCATCAGAAAAAGCCTTAGCAGTGAATCATGGTTTTCTGTGTGGATACGCAGCACTAGTGCACACAGGACGTTTTTTTGTGCATTATTTTTTGTTTTGGTTTTATGAAAAAAAAATAATGGGGGAACTGTGTGTGTTGTGTGTGTGATTTGGTGTGTATGGTATGTTTACAGTAAAAAAACTGCAGCGAATTAGATGCATTTTCACAGAGTTATGTTTTTTATCCCCCATTTTTTTAAAAAAAATTTTTTGTTTTTTTTTCCCTTTCTTGCTTTTTTATGCATTTTTTTAAAGCAAGAAAAACCCTAAATTTTTATGTGAAAATTTTTCATTTTTAAACCCACATGAAACACGCGTTTTGCACCAAGAATTGGCCTGCACCATTTTTTTTGCATTTTAATAACGCTTTAAAATGATGCATGAAAAACTGCACCATGTGCATCAATGGTGCGTGTTCCCACAGAAAACAGAGATGCTATTGATGCGTATTTTGGTGCATAAAGTCTGCATATAAAATGTGCATTTTATGTATCAAAATATGCATGAAAAACATGGGGGAAATAGCCTTAACCCCGGGGGTTTTTTCAAGCTGTTGTGTACTACAACTCCCAGCATCTGTGAAATGCCCCGGTTGCCGCTGTAGAGCCTGCATTGTTTCCAGCCCTTTTTGTCTTTAACCCAAATTTGGGGAAAAACAAAAAATATAGTTTTGGGCCTTATACGTTTCTGCGCCATTTCCCCCCCAGATATTTCCAAATAAGCGAAAATTTTTTGACATATTATATTTTATTTATAATGCCGGGCCCACGAGCTAAAATTTAAAGGGGGTTTGTTGATCATAGTTTCTTTTTAAAGTTTAAAATTCGTCCCGGCAAAAAAAAGTTTGGGGGAGCGGGAAGGTTTTGACGCGTCTGCCGGGAGGGAGACGGCGGCAGGCTGGGGGACGCGTCCTCTGTGCGCTAAAAGGATTAGTTTCGACCGTGGGGACAAAACCGTGATTGTGAACTGTGGACTGACCCGTCCAGCTCCCGAGGTGACAGCGTTTGGTTATGGGAGGAAAAATCAATTTATACGGATGATACGGATGATACGGATGTCACATGTGCGTCTGGAGGGAGATTTCCAAGGATTCCCCCATCCCTGCCCCGGCTCCTTTTCTGAATCCGTTTTTTCCCCCAAAAACTGTCCTCATTGTCGTGTAAAAATACTCACGGAATCCCGAAAATTTTAAAACCCCATGAATACTAATGGGAAAAAAAAACTAATTATCTATTATCTATCTATCTTTCATCTATCTATCCCATCTATCTTTTCCCAGGGTTTTCTATTATTTATCTATCTATCTCATATTATCTATTATCTATCCCCTTTTTATCTTTCTATTATCTATCTACTATTATTAATTTTTATTTTCATATTATTTTATTTTATTATCTATCTTTATTATCTATAAATTTTTAATCTAAAATCTATCTATCTCTAAACTATTATCTATCTATCATCCCCAAAACTCTTTCACCAAACCATTTATCTATCTAATTCATTAAACTTTTTTTTTCTATCCCTTTTAAAAATTATATATCTATTCATATCTATCTTTTCTCATATCTATTATTTATCTTTTATCTATTTTCATAATCTATTAAACTCATTTTCTATTTTATCTATCTATCACTATCTATTTTCCCATGTTATCTAACTTCTTCTTTAAACTATCTTTATATCTATCTATTTCAAATTATCTATTAAATTTTCTTTCCCATGTCTATTCCCAAACTATCTATCTATTACATCTCATATCTATCTATCTTTCTTTTCCCTTTATCGCATATCTAACAAACCATCTTCCCAAACTTTTATCTATATCTCATATTATTATCTATCTATTATTCATAAATTTTCTATCTCTTTTCATATCTATTTCTATTATTATTATCTATCTATAATCTATTTTCTAACTATCTATCTATCCCCTTTTTTATCTATTTATCTTTATTTTCTATTTCCCCCATTATTTTCCATATTTATTCTTATCTAAACTTTTTATTATAATTCTATCTATCTATCTATCTATTATTCCCATTATCTCCCCCTTTTCTATCTTTTCTATTTTATCTCTCATATCTTTCTATCCTATTAGATATGGGAAAAAAAGGAGAAAAAGCGCCCCAATTTGGAAGTATGTACCACCTTTTCGGTGTTTTTGTATGCAAATTGGTTGCCTACTCTGGGAAATTGTTTAGATAAATGGGCAAAATCTCCCAAAAACTAAGATATCCCCCTTAATAACCCCCTCGTTCAGGCCCGCCAGGGGACCGGGTTTTGCCCCTGTGCAGCGTTGCTCACACGGTTTTAAAAAAAATTTGAAATTTAAAAACAAAAAAAACGGAGTTTCACGTCCCTTTAGGAGAGTATGATAAAAAACAATAAAACCTTTTCAGGGTTTTTTAGGGTGTTTGTCTTTTAAAAAATTAAAACTGAAAAGGGGTTAGTTTCTTTTTATCATACTTTCCTTAAGGAAACGCTGAAAATCCGTTTTTTTTTTGCTTTTTTTTTCTATTATCTATCTATCTATTTCATATCTATTATCTATCTAAAAACATCTATTAAATTTCATCTAACATTTTCTAAACTAAACTATCTCATATTATATTTTCAAATCCCATCTTTATCTAAACTATCAAAATATCTATTTTATCTATTTATCTAACTATCTTACTATCTCTAAACTATCTCATATCTATCTTTTCCCCTTTTCTATCTATTATTATTATCCCAAACTTTCTTAATCTTATATCTATCTATCTATCTATCTATTATCAAATTTATAAAACTATTATCTTTATATTTTTCCCCTGTTATCAAACTATCTATCTTTTCTCATATTATCTATCTATCTATCTATTTTCTATCCATCTTTTCCCTCTTAAACTTCATTCATATTATTATTTCTATCTATTTTATCCCCATAACTATCTATCTTTCATATCTATTTTTTATCTATTTATCTTTTCTTCTAAATTTTCATTCCTCTAATTTTCTATCTTTTCATATCTATTTTTCTCATATTATCTAACTATCTATTATCTATCTACTTCTATCTATCTTCAATTATTTTATTAAACTATTTTATCTATCTACTATTACTAAATTTCTATCTTTTATTCTATCTTATATCTATCTATCTCATATCTAAACTATCTCTATCTATTAAACCCCTATTTTATTATATATTTCTATCTCATTTTCTATCTAAACTTCATATCTATTTTATCTAACTAAATTTTCTATCTATTATCTATCTCAAAAATTATCTATCTATCTATCCCCTGTCTATTATCTATTAAAATTATCTATCTATCTATCTCATATCTTCTACTATTTTTTCTATCTTATCTATTTAAACCCCTTTCTATCTATATATTATCTAAATTTTTTTTTATTATCTTCATATTATTTTACTTTTTCTCAAAAATCTATTTATATCTAAACTATTATTTTCTATCTATCTTTTCTATCCCCATGGTTTTATTTTATCTGTTCCCATTATTTATCTAAAATTAAACTATCTATCTATCTATCTATCTATCTTTTCTAAACTTTCTGTTTTGTCTATCTCATATCTATCTACTATCTATATTAAAATTTTCTCCCTATCTATCTATTATTCCATTTCTATCTAATTTTTCTATTTTCATATCTATCTTCTATTCTATCATCTACGCATATTATCTATCTATTATCTATCTATTATCTTTTCTATCTATTATCCATTTTTCCCTTCCCCCTATTATCATCTCATATCCCCATCTTCTTAAATCTATCTATTATCTTTATTATCTATCTAAAATTTTTATCCTTTTTATCTATCTATCTATCTATCAAATTTATAATTTTCTTATCATATCTATCTATCTCTATTATCTATCTTTTCCCCTAAACTATCTTTTTATCTATCTATCTCCTTTATAATCTATCTATTATTAACTTCTATCTCATATCTATCTAAATTTATATTATCTAAACTATCTATTATCCCATTTTCCCCCCTCTATCTAACTAAATTTTCTATCTATTTCATAATTTTATCTGTCTAATATCTATCTATCTTTTCCCTGTCTATCTATCATCTATTTTATCTCAAAAACTATCTATCTCATATCTATTATCGCTTTTCTATTATTATCTATCCATCTATCTATCTATCTATCTATCCAAACTTCCAAAACTCTATCTATCATCTCAAAATCTATCTATTTTATATCTATCCCTTTTATCTTCTTCTATTTTTCTATCTATCTATTTTTCCCATATCTATCCTCTTCCCCTTATTATAATTTTTACTTTTTTCTATCTATCTATTTCTTCTATTTATATCTATCTATCTATCTATCTATTATTATCTATTTTTTTCCCTATCTATTATTATACTATATATCACATATCTTTACCTATTTTTTCTATTACCTTTTCTACCCTTTTTCTCTCTTTTTCTTAATTTTTAATCTTCTTCTTCTATCATTATTATCTTTAAAATCTTTTATATCTCATCTTTTATTGAAAATTAAAAAAAAAAATAAAAAAAAATTTTTAAAATAAAAAATAAAAAAAAAAAAACCCAGATGCGGGGCGTGTGATAGTGGAGCAGTGACACACATGGGCTGCAAACCAGTTAGGAGAGAAATTGGTTATTATATACTACAATAAACCAGCAACTAATCAATCAGCAAGCTGGCAGGATTGAACTTATATTAAACCTTTTGGTAAAACTCGTCTACCATAGGACACAAAAGCCCCACACACTGACCCCCCAAACACCATTTCACAAAATGTTCTGCAGGGAGGGGAACTTTTCACATTTATACACTAGACATCATACACAAACCTTTTAGGTACATTATTTACAAAATTAAAAATTCACAAAAACCTACGTTCACATATACATTACACCTTTACGTACATCATTATATACAATCGGGCTACACATTTACAAAAAAAATATAAAGAATAAACACATACAGTCCACATTATACTCTACACATACCTACATACAGATAACATGTGTACTATGATATATCCCGATATCGTTTAGTTCAGCTCTTGGACATTACACTTATACGATTCCTTCTGTTTCTTTCTTCTTTTCTCTGTTTTCTTCCTTTTTTTTTTTGGGCAGGAGTTCCCCGCGCATGACTGAAAAAACCCCAAGTAACACAATACAATGAATTTTTAAAAAATGAGCCATGATGCACATACTCTCTGCACTGTCTGGGTCCCCTGATGTCTCTTAATGTCAGGATCTACAATACAATAAGAAAAGCTGTAAAGTTTAATATGTATCAAACTGGCTTAACTGGGCACAAAAATCTGTTCTAAGTGTAGAGCGCTGACAATGGCGATATTTTATTGCGGCCTTTTCAGGATTTTAGTGTGACACTGTGGCCTCCAAACGAAAAAGGCCGTGTATCCCAGATATGAAAATAATGCAGCATTATGTACTATACATGGGCAGCCTTTTAATTTTTGGGTAATTTAAAAACCATAAAAGGAAATTTCCGACAAAAAAATTTATAAACTGAAAATTTACAAAAAAAATTTTTTAAAAAAAGGGTTAACAGTTTAAAAAGAAAAATTTTAAAGGTAAAAAAATAAAATTATATACAACATGTAGGTATACACAACATACAACATATTGATATAAACATGAAGGTATCCAAAACAAAAAATTTTAAAATTTCAACTTTAAGGTTTTAAAAAAAAATATAAAACATGAAAGGGTTACAAACAAAACAATTGATATCAACATGTAAGGTATACACAATAAAACATATATGATTAAATTAAAAAATAAAAAATTTGTAAAAATGGGTTACACAACAAAAAACAAAGTTTTAAATGAAATATAAAAAAAAAATAAGGTTTTAACTTTAAAACAACTAAAATATAGATATATAACATGTAAGGTATACACAACATACAACATATGTGATATACAACATGTAAGGTATACACAGCATATAACATATATGATATACAACATGTAAGGTATACACAACATACAACATATATGATATACAACATGTGTTTACAGTATAAAAGCCGTAAGACATAAATGTTGGTAACACAACGCAAAGATATAAAGGGGTTTATACAACCATTTTAAATACATAAGGTTATAAAAAAAATAGTCCCAACATTTAAAGTTTTGCCAAAACATACAATCAAAAGGGGTTTACAAAACCCAGCACAAGTAAAAGGTATAAAAACCTGTACAATATATAAGGTATTTAAAACTTACAAATAATTTAAGGTTTTACACAATTACTATAAAAGGTATATCAACCAGTACAATCCAAAAGGTATAACAACGGTAAAATAAATGGGTATAAAACAGACGGTTAAAGTTTCACCTAAACGAGTATGATATTGGTATTCAACCCTTTATAATTAGAGATGAGGCCCCCATGCCAGTGTTTTTTTATGTAGGGACAGCAATAAAAATTGGGTTGTGCAGCGCCCATGGAGGGACGGGCCCCTTTGGTTTGAAGCTAGGGACAGTAGTGCCATCCTGTAAAAGATAAAGTAGATGCCCGGTCTAGTGTTTTAAACATTAAAAAAGAAAGGAAACTTGTGTGCAGTCCTGTGCAAGGTGAAGGTCTCATGTATTATAATGCGGGGAACGGTAGTGGGAACATCAGAATACTCTTCTGTATAAAACACAATAACATATAGGAAAGGATTGGGAACAGTGATGTGTCTGGCACTCCACCAATACCATGAATAGGGATTGCTGGGGAATCCTATTATAACTCTTGTATTAGAGGTAGGAACATCATTTGGACCAGTGCTTCATAAGATATAGGAAGAGTAATGGAAACATGAGTGTGCAGTCCTATGTAAGGTGAGAAGACAGGACCAGCTCCAGTGCGTTATAATATAGGCATAGCAATGGCAACATACGCTTTATAATGAGGCGACCTTCCTGCAGAGTACAGTATCAAGTTGAGGAACAGTAATGGGAACATTTATGTGCAGTCCTGTGCAAGGTGAGATGATAGAACCAGTGGCAGTGCTTTAAAGTGTAAAGGGAATATTTAGCATGCAGGGATGGAACTTATTTTCATAAGGCCCCATAGCTAAATGAGACACCTAATGACAGGAAACACAAGCAGCAGTCTAGGTAGCAAAAATGAAAGCTATAAATATGAGCTGTATGTCAGAGAGCTCACATAGCAGTGGTAGGGAGCAGAAAATTCTCCTTATCTACAAAATAGTGCAATGTTCTTACACCTGAGTGGCCCCCTCACCCTCTGGACCCCATAGCAAACTCTATAAATGCTAATGCTGTACTTAGGATAGCATGTTTAGTATAGTGCATAGCCCAGTATTAAAAGGAAGGATAGGACCAAGGACCATGTACAGTGCTTTATAATGTGGAACCATTAATGCAGAGTCCAATATCAGGTCCAATGCTTAAAAACATACAGGAAGAGTAGTGGAAATATTCATGTGCAGTCCTATGTAAGGAGAGAAGACAGTCAGTCCCTGTGCTTTACAAGGTGTAGGTACATCAATGGGAACATGTTAGTACATATAGTATACTGCATTACATTGTACACGGTGCACTGTATTAATTGGAAGGATAGGACCATGCCCAATGCATTATAACATACAGGAACAGTAATGGGAACCTTTATGTGCAGTCCTATGTAAGGTGAAAAGGTTGGACCGGTGCTAGTGCTTTAAAGGGTGTAGGGACATCAATGGAGACATGAGTGTATAGATTAATGCACAGTCCAATAGCAGGTCCAATGCCTAACATTAACGTGCTGCCCACACTAATGCCAACAACTGCAAATCTTCTGCGTCTCCACAACTTTCATAGGCTATAATAGAAAGTTCCACTTCTCCTCTGAAAACAGCGGACCCCAATATCCCCAAATATTAATATTTTATACCAAAGCAGTAAAAAAAGGTAAACTCAGATTTAATAGAAAAAATAGTGGTTAAGTTATTATAGGTATGTATTGTTTTCTAATTATTCTGATATTTATTACTATTGATGTTGTTGTTATATTTGTATTATATGTGTATGTATTATTATTTACTTATTATTACATGTATTATATTTTTGTATGTTATAATATTACTATTATTATATTGATGTTATATTTTTATATAGTATTTATTACTTAATATCTAAAAATATAATACAAATCATATAAGTTAAAATTTTATATAAAAATAAAATATCAATATAATTAGAATGATAAATAATATATACAGACATAATACAAATGTAATATGCATTATTATTATATTGATGCTATATATTGTATATATTATTTATTATTGTGTTTGTATTATATTATCTTTTTTATACATTGTTTATTATTATATTTTTTTATTATTATACTGTTATATTTTTATTTTATTTATTATTACAAATATATTTGTATTATATATGTATTATCTATATATGTATTATTATTATCAATATGATGTTGCTTTATTTTTATTATTTATTATTATAAATTATTATTATTATTTTTTATTAGATGTTTAATTATTTATACTTGTGTTATTATATTTTTAGTGTTATAAATTATTAATATTATTATTATATTATTATTAAATTTTTTTATTATTTATACTTGTGTTACTATATTTTTATTCATTATTATTATTTTACCATATTTTTATTTTTTTAACTATTAATTTATGCTTTATTTACCTTGTCACTGTTTAGCCTGTAGATGGGTGCTGCGCTGTCACTTTTGCCTCATTCACTTGCAGAATATCTCTAATAACCTTGTGCTATCAGGGCAGAGGCCACCGCTTAATAGTTTAATCCGCGCAGCAAGTTGTATTTTCATAGCACCTGGTTCTTGGAGGACATCTTAAGTGCCTGGTGTTTTCCTATAATGTCGACAGAAAATGAGTCGGTTTTATCCACTGCCAAAACATATAGCAGCTTATGGCTGTAATTTCACAAGGAATTCCGTTTGCGGAGAAGTCAGAATAAGCAGATGGATGTAAGCGGGGGGATTGTGTTACCGCCATGTAGTGTCACATACAGGAGGGGAATCTCTGTCATTCAGGGTCTCATCAGGTTTTATGCAAATAAAAACCAATAGCTCTTACTTTATTCTGTCCTGTCATATTTGTGCTTGGGAAAGCTGGGTTCCAAACCCATCTAATGGTGTCCACTGGTTTCTATCAAGCAGAATTATTACAAAGAAATGACTGAACAGAATCATGGGCATAGCTATAGTCATAGTAGCTGATATGGGGCCCGAAGTTGAGAGGCCCACCAAGGTTTAACTACATTGAACATCTGTGTCAGGTGGGTGCCTGGAGCCCTCCAGTGGAGTTGATTCTGGTACCCACCAGTGGAAATGATTCTTGGGGCCCCCCATTGGAGTTGATTATTGGGGCCACCAATGGAAGTGATTCTTGGGTCCCACCGGTGGAGCTGATTCTTGGGGCCACTAGTGGAAATTATTCTTGGGGCCACCAATGGAGTTTATTTTAGGTCCCTTCATTGGAGCAGATTATTGGGTCCCACAAGTGAAGTTGATTCTTGGGGTTCTTAAGTGAAGTTGATTCTTGGGGCCCACCAGTGGAGATGTTTCTTAGGGCCCACCAGTAAAGTTGATTCTTGGGATCCACCAGTGGAGTTGATTCTTGGGGCCACCAGTGGAGTTGATTCTTGGGATCCACCAGTGGAGGTGATTCTTGGGGCCACCAGTGGAGTTGATTCTTGAGGCCCACCAGTAGAGCTGATTCTTGGGGCTCACCAGTGGAGATGATTCTTGGGGCCGGGGCCACCAGTGGAGTTGATTCTTGGGATCCACCAGTGAAGGTGATTCTTGGGGCCACCAGTGGAGTTGATTCTTGGGGCCCACCTGTTGAGTTCATTCTTTGGGCCCACAAGTGGAGTTGATTGCTGGGGCCTATCAGTGGAGTTGATTCTTGGGATCCACCAGTGGAGGTGATTCTTGGTTCCACCAGTGGAGGTGATTCTTGGGGCCCACCAGTGGAGTTGATTCTTGGTGATTCTTGGGGCCAACCAGTGGAGTTGATTCTTGGGGCCCACCAGTGGATTTGATTCTTGGGGCCACCAGTGGAGTTGATTCCAGAGGCCCACCATTGGAGCTGATTATTGGGGCCCACCAGTGGAGCTGATTATTGGGGCCCACTAGTGGAGATTATTCTTGGGGTCACTAGTGGAGATTATTCTTGGGGCCACTAGTGGAGCTGATTATTAGGTCCCACAAGTGAAGTTGATTCTTGGGTTTCTTAAGTGAAGATGATTCTTAGGATCTACCAGTGGAGTTGATTCTTGGGGCCACATGTATGAAAACTGTCTAGGTCTAAAACTCACTTTTTTGCCCATAGGTTACTATGGGCAAAAAAGTGAGTTTTAGACCTAAACAGTTTTCATACATGTGGCCCTTGGTGTCCACCCTACAGCTATTGCACATGACTGCAAATACTACACATGACTATTGCACTCTTCCTCGCGTTTTATACGGAATAACAAGTTGTTGGGTTCTCTGCTCTCCAGCTCTACTATATTTGTTCTCTGATATATGGTGATATTATTTATCCCTTTAATGATTGCTCCTCATGCTGCTCTTACCATTTCCCGCCATTAGGTGATGGGGCCCTATGAATTGTAGTTACACCCTTAAGCAGAATATTAATAGCTTCCCTGTAGCTTAAAATCTCCTCCAGAACCACAGAGTAAATGACAAAATTCTGTGGTGCTTTGTCTCGGTAAAAAAAGAAAAGCCTCATTTTCTAATCCTAGACAGCTTGTTTTAAAATATTAGAATATAATCGTGCACAGTCATGTAAATTATACAAAAATCTCCCATAAAAATATGACTTGACTGATTTGGATCAAAAAATGTATTCTCGGTACTGGACAGTGAAAGGCTCTCCATCGCCACCTGTGGTGTGCAGTAAAATTGCAGCCTTGCCCCAATATATTTATTTCCAATAATAAGATTTCTTATGATAGTCGTAAGGTCGCCTGCAGCACTAAGCGTCACACAAGGCTGTAGCAACAAATTTGGAGGTATCTGTAAATCACCTGAATGGTTTGTAATGGTAGCACTGGCCAGGAATATAATGCTACCCTAGCAGTGGCCATGTTGATAGTCACCCAGCTTTCCCAGGTGGGGATGGATGCTTGAACATGATGTAGTGCCTGCAGCTTGCTTCCATCTGTTCATTGCTTTCTGCCAATATTACCCTTCAGCAATCATCGCAGGGAGGCGTCTGCTGCCAGAGTAATATTATCCTGTGATACATCTCACACAAAGTCGTGTTTCCTCAGCAGCTGAAGTCATGAGCCGGCGCTGGATTGCAAGTCCTCTACATTTTCCAGAACAATCTGTATTTACCCAGTTCAATTAGTGTCTCGTCTGTTTTCTATCCAACATCTCGACTTCCAAAACCAGGAGAAGTGACCGGCTGAAGCTCCCAGCAGGGGGGAGACACTGGGAGCTACAGGTGTACAGGCAGAAAGCACCCCCTCTATGTGCCCACATATTCACTGCTTGTCATAGGCTTGAACTACTGCAGAAGCCTCATAGTAATATCTGTCATGCCAACCCCAAGGTAGTATCTATTGTGCCAGTGTCACAGTAGTCACCAAAGCGCCAGACTCAGAGAAGTCCCCATAGTGCAAGGCTCAAAGTAGTCCCTATAGTATCAGCCTAACAATAGTCCTCATAGTGTCAACCTCTATGGGAGTTCCCAGTACAGGGAGGCTGTGTCCTCGTTTGTTCTATGGGTTCAGTACAGGGAGTGCGGTTCTCCATTCTGTTCTATGGGAGTTCCCAGTACAGGGGAGTGCTGTGTTCCCTTCTGTTCTATGGGAGTTCCCGGTTCAGGGGAGGCTGTGTTCTCCATTCTGTTCTATGGGAGTTCCCAGTACAGGGGAGCACTGTGCTTCTACCATTCTGTTCTATCGGAGTTCCCAGTACAGGGGAGCCCTGTGCTCCCCGTTCTGTTCTATGGGAGTTCCCAGTACAGGGGAGCAATATGTTCTCCATTCTGTTCTATGGGAGTTCCCAGTACGGGGGAGCACTGTGCTCTCCATTCTGTTCTATGGGAGTTCCCAGTACAGGGGAGCGCTGTGTTCTCCTTTCTGTTCTATGGGAGTTCCCAGTACAGGGGAGCGCTGTGTTCTCTATTCTGTTCTATGGGAGTTCCCAGTACAGGGGAGCGCTGTGTTCTCCATTCTGTTCTATGGGAGTTCCCAGTACAGGGGAGCGCTGTGTTCTCTCCATTCTGTTCTATGGGAGTTCCCAGTACAGGGGAGCACTGTGTTCTCTCCATTCTGTCAATGGGAGTTTCCAGTACAGGGGAGCGCAGTGTTAACCAATCAGTTATATGGGAGTTCCCAGTGCAGGGGAGCGCAGTGTTATCTCCCTTCTGCTCTCTGGGAGTTCCCCGTACCGGGGAGCGCCGTGTTCTCCATTCTGCTCTATGGGAGTTCCCAGTACAGGGGAGCGCTGTGTTCTCCATTCTGTTCTATGGGAGTTCCCAGTACAGGGGAGTGCTGTGTTCTTCATTCTGTTCTATGGGAGTTCCCAGTACAGGGGAGCGCTGTGTTCTCCATTCTGTTCTATGGGAGTTCCCAGTATAGGGGAGCGCTGTGTTCTCTCCATTCTGTTCTATGGGAGTTCCCAGTACAGAGGAGCGCTGTGTTCTCCATTCTGTTCTATGGGAGTTCCCAGTACAGGAGAGCGCTGTGTTCTCCATTCTGTTCTATGGGAGTTCCCAGTACAGGGGAGCGCCGTGTTCTCCATTCTGCTCTATGGGAGTTCCCAGTACAGGGGAGCGCCGTGTTCTCCATTCTGAGCTATAACTTTCAAGGTACCGGTCACATCTGTCCCCATTAGGGCTTCTGCGACATCCCCCGTCCGTAAGGTGCAGCAGAGGATGCGCTGTTAACCATTATTTTCGTACCTTTGGTATAATGTCTGGCCCCAGTCTGAACACAGCTCCTGCCTCCTCTGACCGTGTTTATTGTGATGGACAGGCTTCCTGCTGCTGGCTTCTTGCTGAGCGGCAGGCCATGTTGGACTGAGTTGTTTAGGGCCCACAGGTGGAGTAGATATCGGGGGCCCACAGGTCAGGTGGAGTTTACTCTAGGGGCCCACCACTGTTTCTGGATCCACCGATGGAATTTATTTTAGGAGCCCGCCCTACAGTTACTGTACTTACCTCCTATGCTCTGCTTCTTGCTTTTTGCTCTTTTTCTCTAATTTTTTGCCTCTTCTGAGGATGTTTATGCAGTTACAAAACAACTCCAGGTCTGCCATACTTAGGGGCCCACTGGGTATAACCCTGGTGGGCCAGTTCAAGCCTGGCGGCAGATGATTTTGACTCCAGCACCACTCTGTTCTGGATGTCAGGGAGTCGGTCCAGTCACACTCTGGACTGGGTCCCTGACTTTCTATTTAAAACCCCTCGTGCCTGGAGTCCTCGCCGGTGATAGTCTTGTCTGGTGCACTTTTTGCTATTGGCTTTTTAGTTGCTGATATCTTGCTTCTCCTCTCACTCGCCTTTTTGCCTTACATTGTTGTAGTGCATTGCTCGCTCCGGCTTCTGACCCCGTCTGTCCGGCTTCCCGTTTTTGCATTGTCTGTCTTGTCCGTTTTCTGTGTTCACTTACTCATGGTAGGGACCGCCGCCCAGTTGCTGCAGTCTACTTAGGCCTCGTTCACACGGCTGATTCTGGGACGGATTTCAGCCTGTAATTCGCGGCGTACTGCGCTAAATACACGTCCCAGATCCGTCCCAGTCATTACGGTAATCCACAGTTCTCATAGAGAACTATGGATTCCGTCTTCTCGCGAAATACGGCGAGCGGGGAGAAAGTGACATGCACATTATCCCGGCGGGATACGCGGCGTGGATAATGAAAGTCTATGGGGCCGGCGAGCCCCCCCCCCCCGCTGCTGAGCACATGGTGTAATTGCGGGCGAAAGCCGTGTGAACATAGCCTTAGGGTCGGGCAGGCAAGTAGGCAGGGACAGACTTGGGGGGGGTCGTAGTGTCAGGGCTCACAGTCTGTCTTCCCTTTTTTGTTTTTCTGCTCCGGGGATTCCTAACAGGCCCATTCTCGAAATAGCTGCAGAGGTGGAGCCCGCACCTATCAGACCTTGGTGCCATATGGATAAGTCTATGGTGGGAACAGCCCTCTGCCCTATGTTTGATCTGCACAAATAATTGAGGGTAAGGCTATGTTCACACGGCTTAAAATGGGATGTATTTTAGTCCGTAATTATGCGTCGCCGTCATTACGGTAATCCACAGGTCTCATAGAGAACTATGGATTACGTCTCCTCTCCCTGCTCTGCAAATCCGCCGCGGGGGGGGGATAAGTGACATGTGAATTACCAGCGGCGTATACGCGCCGCTGGTAATGCAAGTCTATGGGCCGGCGAGGTGCCGGTCCCCCGCTCCCGCCCCACCCCCGGCCACACGGCGTGATTGCGGGGCGTAATTACGCCCTGCATTTAAGCCGTGTGTACCTAGCCTAAATGTGAGGGAAGAGCAGGAGCACTATATTCAGTCTAATGAGGTCCACACGTCATAGACCTATAGGACCATGATTTCTCTCAGCTTATTACCAGTGAGACAGTGGAGTCTGTAGCCACATAAATCCGGACAGGTCAGTGACTCCGAGGACACCGGCCCTTTAATGCCCCCAGAGTGCTGGGTAATAACTGTATTTATTGCACCTCTGGGATCTCTGCACCATTTATCACTCTCATGGTAATAGAGGCAGTGGCTACAGGTGGGTGATTCACAGGCAGAGGGACATCACCCCCTGTACAAAGTGCAGTAAATATCACTGCTCCTGCAGGGGCATCTCAGTGCAGGTGTATGACCGCGTTCACACTGATGCTACAAACCATTAGTCTAAAAACAACAGTCTAGTGGCCGTGCCAGCGATACCACAGGAACATGCATCAAGTACTGAGGATTGTCTGCTGGCAGGAATGATACATGCACAGTATTCCTATGTGGATAGAAAGGGGAACATCTCTCCTTAAGGCCAGGAGAGCACCAAATGGTGTATAGAGTTTGAATTGCCTTTTTGCCCTCTACTAAGTATCTGCATATCACAAGGCATTATGGGAAAAGAGCTAAGAATGGATGTAACAATTCCTCAATTCGCTTTTAAACCACTGGGTCTTGAGAAGGCGAAAGGGATATTTAGCCAAGCCAGATACTGCCAGTCTTGGCTAATATCCCTTTCGCTTTCTCAAGACTCAGTGGGTCGAAAGCAAATTGAGGATTTGTAACATCCAATAGAGGGCGCTTGAGCTTCTCAGCTCCTTTCCCATAATGCCTTGTGATATGTAGCTAGAAGTCGTAGGGCCCTATAGGAAGTGAGATGGGCCCCCACCATGATAGAAAGCTTAAACAGCATCATAATTAGCAATACTAAAAGCTATAAATAATGCCGCCATATATCAGAGAACCCACATAGCAGTGCTGGAGAGTGGAAACCACCAGTTTGTTACTGCCTAGAGAAAAGTACCATATTCTTTCACCAGAGTGGCCCCTCAATCTCAGGGCCCAATAGCAGCTGCTGTGGCCATAGTAATGGTTACACCATTCTGTTCTGGTACCTGGTCCCCGATATCCCAGCAGCAGAGGGAACGAGCTCACACTCACACTCACACTCACGAGTCTGTTTTCTACAAATGTCACTTTGTAACGTTTTACGTTTTTACATTCTGGGTTTTGCATTTAATTAAATCAAGTAAATAAGACAAGAAAACTTCAGAGAACAGGGCTCTAATGAGAGAAATCAGAGGTGTCCTGCTACCTGCTAAGAGGGAAGCTGCCTACTTGTCAGGAAAAGAACATGTTATACAATCAAACTCATCAATAGGTAAATAGATAGAAAGTGGAGGATGGAAGGATAGATTGATAGATATAGGTAGAGATATAGATAGGTATGGAGTAGTCAGATAGACAGAGAGACAGAAGGATAGATATGAGATAAATAGATAGATAGATAGATAGATAGATAGATAGATGGATAGATATGAGATAGATAGATAGATAGATAGATAGAAGGATAGATAGATAGATGGATAGATGGATAGATATGAGATAGATAGATAGATGGATAGAAGGATAGATAGATAGATAGATAGATAGATAGGAGAGAGAATGATAGATAGATAGATAGATAGATAGATAGATATGAGATAGATAGATAGATAGATATGGGATAGATAGATAGATAGATATGAGATAGATAGATAGATATGGGATAGATAGATAGATAGATAAATAGATAGATATGAGATAGATAGATAGATAGATAGATAGAAGGATAGATATGTGATAGATAGATAGATAGATATGAGATAGATAGATAGATAGATAGATAGATAGATAGATAGATGGATAGATATGAGATAGATAGATAGATAGATAGATAGATAGATAGATGGATAGAAGATAGATAGATAGATAGATATATATGAGATAGATAGATAGATAGATAGATAGATTTGAGATAGATAGATAGATAGATAGATAGAAGGATAGATAGATAGAAGGATAGATAGATAAGTAGCTAGATAGATAGATAGATAGATAGATATGAGATAGATATGATAGATAGATAGATAGATATAGGATAGATAGATATGGGATAGATAGATAGATATAGGTAGATAGATATGAGATAGATATATAGATAGAGATAGATAGATAGATAGATAGATAGATAGATAGAAGATAGATAGATAGATAGATAGATGGATAGATATAGATAGATAGATATAGGGGAGCGGGTGCAAGCAAGTTTTTTTTGAGTCCCCTACTATGGGTAATTGACTGTTATACTATATTTTGGTCTTGATATTTTTATTATGCACTTTAAATCCTAGTTTATAGGTACTTATGTAATCATGTTTAGTGAGAACTTATGACAATATTTATGATTGACTCTGTTGTTGTCCTGTTATTTGTTAGTTTTGTCATCCTTTTGTTTATTTAATTATGCTTTTTCTTTGTTTTTTGTAATTTTTTTGCTTTTGAATTTTATAAGCAATCATGAATAAAGATTTATATATTTTTTATCTCGGTTTTAAATCCTCTTTCCTCTTCGTTTAATGTCGTATTTTGAGTGATATTACCAGCTTATTTCTTTTGATGGTTTTTGAGTGTATCTTCGAGTCCTGTGTTTGTTATAGATAGATATTAGAGAGATAGATAGATAGATATGAGATAGATAGATAGATAGATATGAGATAGATAGAGAGATAGATAGATAGATATGAGATAGATAGAGAGATAGATAGATAGATAGATAGATATTAGATAGATAGATAGATAGAGAGATAGATGATTGAGATAGGATAGAGTAGTGGGATAGATAGATAGATAGATAGATAGATAGATAGATATGATGATTGATAGATATGATAGATATGTAGAATAGATAGATAGATATGAGATAGATAGATATGAGATAGATAGATAGAAAGATATGAGATAGATAGAAAGATATGAGATAGATAGATATGGGAGATAGATAAATATGAGATTTATATAGAGATTAATTTGAGATAGATACGAGATTATTATATAAGTATGAGGCAGATACATAGATATATAGATGATATACAAATATAGACAGATAATTAGATAGATAGATAATGAAATAAATATATATTATATATATATATATATATATATATATATATATATATATATATATATATATATATATATATATATATATGATATAGACATACAGGGACTCCTGTATGTCTATATGTAGGAGGATATATATATATATAACACACCACCACACACACACACACACACAGTGGCTGAAATAAGTATTGAATACGTCACCAGTTTCCTAAGTAAATATATTTTTAAAGGTTCTATTGACATGAAATTCTCACCAAGTGTCAGTGACAACCCATCCATTTTCATGTCAACAGCACCTTTAGAAATATATTTACTTAGAAAACTGGTGACATATTCAATACCTATTCCACCTGCTGTATATATATATATATAGTGCACACTGGTTACAACTCAAATTGGTTAGAAATGGCTTTTAGCTACATTGCTTACCTGCAGCTGCATACAGGATTTCTGGCTGATGCT
Source organism: Phyllomedusa bahiana (assembly GCA_025379985.1). NCBI lineage: Eukaryota > Metazoa > Chordata > Amphibia > Anura > Hylidae > Phyllomedusa > Phyllomedusa bahiana. The sequence goes on along the minus strand of JAODAL010009747.1, from coordinate 32,139 downwards.
ACAGTTTCTGTTAGGTCACATGACCTGCTCTCTGATTGGCTTATATACACTGTGCTTTGGAAGTCTGTCTCTCTATGCATTCCTATGAAACTGACTTTGAACCTCCCATAGGAATGTACAGAGAGATTCACTTTCGGATCATACAACCATACTGTGTGTTTCAGCAGCTTAGAGTGCAGGTCACATGACAAAGTGGGGAAAGCAGTGAGAAATCCTGTATTCAGCTGCAGGTCAGCAAGATTACTGGAACTGCTGTGTATCTAGAAGCAATTTCTAATGAACTAAAGGAATTTTTTAAAAAGCCAGCGTGATCCTTTAAGCATGTGGAAGACGACTCCAGCATTTCAATAGTTACTCACCAGTCAACAAAGTGGCCTGAGGGTGGAGACCTCTTTGAAGGAAAGCTGTGATTGTCCGCCCGATACTGCTGGTGACACATTTTTGGGCCACAACCCTCTACATGAAGAACAAATGTGTTAATGTTACTGTTAATGAGGCAAAGCCGGGACACAAAGTCTTTCTGTTCGTTGACTAAAGTGAAACCTCTTCGAGATCTCACCTCCTGCAACCTCGCCGGAATCTTGCAGGTCTTGGATCCGGGCCGCCCGTCATCCGCTCGCAGCCCCCCGGTCAGAAACCATCGTCTGACAGAACAATGTGTGTTTGGGTTTCCTTTCCCTTCTGCCTCGGGCGCTTGGAAATCCGCCTGGTCCTTGCGATTTCTTGGCCCTCACCTCAGCTGTGCCCTCCTGGAGGAGACGATCTGCAGCTCAGGTTTCCAAAAAGCCTCAGCGAAATCCAGAAGAGCAACTCAGTTACAAATTATCACCTCTGTCCTTTATGTGGGTCTTATAGAGGCTGCGAGTGACCCGATATCACAGGACACATCGCCCCTTACATGTGCCCAAAAAGATCTGGTCGGAGGGATGGGGTTTGAGGTCTTTTGGGTTCTGGATTGGGATCAGGTAATGCAGGTTAAGTGACTGGCACCAATATTAAACACTGCGGCCAGGGCCGAGACGATGGGTAAGCGGGGGTAGGCGACCCCCGAGGGCACCACTTCATCCCAGGCAGAAAAGGAGGTGCAGTGAGGGGAGTGAAGTGGGCTGAATTTTTCATTGAGGGGCACTATATGCCTTATTTGCCTAGGGCACCAGAATGCCTGGTCCCAGTCCTGATTGTGGAATTGCTGTGGAGGCATTGTAGCTGGCACTGTGGTGGGGGCTGTATGACTGGCACCATTATACAGGCTTTGTAGCTGGCACTGTTATAGAGGCTTTGTAGCTGGCACTGTGGTAGTGGCTATACGACTGGCATCATTATACAGGCTTTGTAGCTGGCACTTTTATAGAGGCTTTGTAGCTGGCACTGTGGTAGGGGCTGTATGACTGGCACCTTTATAGAGACTTTGTAGCTGGCACCATTATAGAGACTTTGTAGCTGGCACTGTTATAGAGGCATTGTAGCTGGCACTGTGGTAGGGGCTGTATGACTGGCACCATTATAGAGACTTTGTAGCTGGCACTGTGATAGGGGCTATATGACTGGCACCATTATAGAGACTTTGTAGCTGGCACTGTTATAGGGGCTCTATGACTGGCACAATTATAGATGCTTTATAGCTGGCACCAATATAGGGGTTCTTTGGCTGGCACTGTTCTATAAGGACTGTAGCTGGCACTGTTTTAGAAGGATTGTAGCTGGCATGGTTATATGGGCTGTATTAATGACAGTGTTATAGAGGCATTGTAGTTGGCACTGTTATAGGGGCTGTATGGCTGGCACTGTTCTAGAAGGACTGTAGCTGGCATGGATAGATGGGCTATATGGCTGACAGTGTTATAGAGGCTGTATGGCTGGCACTGTCATAAGGGTAGATGACACCAATATTAAACACCATGGCACTGCCTAATAAGCATTTGAGCTGGCCTTGTTATATTTGCTGTATGACTGGAACTGTTATAGAGACATTGTAGCTGGCATTGCTATAGGGGCTGAATGGATTGTACTGCCATATGGGTAGATTGCACCAATTTTAAACACTGTGACACTGTTATAGAAGCTTTTTATATTTACTGTTATAGGAGCTATATGTATGGTAGTGCCATTAGGGTAGATGGCACCAATATTAAAGACCATGGCACCGCTATAGAAGCATTGTGGCTGGCACTGTTATATGGGTAACATGAATGGCAACAATACTGAACACTTTGGTGCTGTTATAGAAGCACTGGAGCTGCACTGTTATAGGGGCTGTATAGGTGGCACTGTTATAGGGGCATTGTCGCCGGCACTGTTATAGAAGCACTGGAGCTGCACTTTTATAGGGGCTGTATAGGTGGCACTGTTAAAGAGGCATTGTCGCCAGCACGGTTATAGGGGTTATATGGGTACTGCAGTATTACACACTGTATTACTGTCATAGAGGCCTGGTGATAAGTACAATATGACTGGCACTATGATAGAGGCTTTGTAGCTGGCTTTAATGCGCCTCAGATTGCCGACCCACATTCATACATGCGTCGGAGATTTCGAATGTGGTGCTTCCCGCCCCAGAACGCCCACAGCGCGCCCCTTCATGTTAGGCGCATTAGAAATTGGCGAAGCTTTCACCTTATTACGCCTAACACATAGGGGAGGTGCATTCGACAGCAGAGCCAGCACAGAGAGGCGCATTATATGCCAGAAAATTGGCGAAAACGCTGATCATACATGTCCCCAATGGATTCCAACCTGAAGTGCTTGTCAGAGGTTCTGTTTGGACCTGACGGACCCGCTGTATTCTATAGGGTCCGTCGGGCGCTGTGAGTGTCTGTTGTGCAATGCCATCTTTTCCATTGGGCACACTAGGCAGTTGCATGGGGGCCCCTCAATCACAGGGGCCCCAGGTCATAAATGTAGGTCCCGGGAATCCAGGATATATACTCCCTAGATAGGAGCTGATTATTTAACTGTTTGTATGTTCTTGGGATTTGCAAACATTTAAAAACCATGATGGAGCAGGGAGCCATTAGTTCCCTGCATTGTCAGTTAGTTTTATAGGCTGCAGGCTGCCTACAAAATGATGATATTGGTGGGATTGGCGGTGGCTAGAGGAATGGCTTAGTGTGTTGTCAAGTGTTTGGGCAGGGCCCACTGCACTGCTATGCCCGGCGGCCCATAGTGCAGTTAAGACGGTTCTGCTGTGACACAGATCCCTAGGTGTCCGTTCTCACCTCTGTGACGGAGGGTCCGAATGGAATCCAATGAACGGAACTGAACGGTACCTCCGATGCAGATGTGAACCAAACCGAACACTTCCTGCACAACACCAGTTTTCTGCCCTCCAGGTCCGACCGCTCTGGGCACTGTAATCAATAGAGTCCGTTGGGCGCTGTGAGTGTCCATTGTAAAAAAAGATCCTTAGGTGTTTGTTCTCACCTCTGTGACGGAGGTTCCGAAAGCAACCCAACGAACAGAACCCAAGGAGCGGAACCCAAGGAACGGAATCCAAGGAGCGGAACCCAACGAACAGAACCCAAGGAACGGAACCAAGGAACGGAACTCAAGGAACAGAACCCAAGGAACGGAACCCAATGTACGGAACCCAACGAACAGAACCCAAGGAACGGAACCAAGGAACGGAACTCAAGGAACAGAACCCAAGGAACGGAACCCAATGTACGGAACCCAACGAACAGAACCCAAGGAACGGAATCCAACGAACAGAACCCAAGGAACGGAACCCAAGAAACGGAACCCAAGGAACAGAACCCAAGGAACGGAATCCAACGAACAGAACCCAAGGAACAGAACCCAAGGAACGGAACCCAAGGAAAGGAATCCAACGAACAGAACCCAAGGAACGGAACCCAACGAACAGTACCCAAGGAACGGAACCAAAGGAACGGAATCCAATGAATGGAACCCAAGGAACAGAACCCCAGTAACGGAACCCAAGGAACAGAACCCAAGGAACGGAACCCAATGTACAGAACCCAACGAACAGAACCCAAGGAACGGAATCCAACGAACAGAACCCAAGGAACGGAACCAAGGAACGGAACCCAGCGAACAGAACCCAAAGAAAGAAACCCAAGAAACGAAACCCAACGAACAGTACCCAAGGAACGGAACCAAAGGAACGGAATCCAAAGAACGGAACCCAAGGGTAAACAAGCAAACCCCAAGGGAACGGAACCCAAGGAAACAGAACCAAGGAACGGAACCAAGGAACAGAACCAATGAACAGAACCCAACGAACAGAACCCAAGGAACAGAACCAAAGGAACGGAATCCAAGGAACGGAACCAAAGGAACAGAATCCAAGGAACAGAACCCAACGAACAGTACCCAATGAACGGAACCAAAGGAACGGAATCCAATGAACGGAACCCAAGGTACAGAACCCCAGTAACGGAACCCAAGGAACAGAACCCAAGGAACGGAACCCAAGGAACAGAACCCAATGAACAGAACCCAACGAACAGAACCCAAGGAACAGAACCAAAGGAACGGAATCCAAGGACAGGAACCAAAGGAAAAGAATCCAAGGAACAGAACCAAAGGAACGGAAGCCAAGTAACAGAACCCAACAAACAAAACCCAACGGAACCTCTGACGCAGATGTGAACCAAACCAAACACTTCCTGCACAGCATCAGTTTTCTGCCCTCCATATCCGGCCGCTCTGGGTATTGTAATCCCAGCATGAAGCAAGGGAAAGCTGAGGGCTTTTTGCAGTCATCATCTCCCCTCAGAGGATGGAGAAGCGGTTGCCCGCTGGCCGCAGGGCTGGGCGTGAGTCCGGGCCGTGAGGTGTTGATTATAGGAGCTCGCTTTAATTTGGCCGTGCTAATACTGATTTGGAGGACGAGCTTCCGAGGTCCTGTAAAGTGACGGCTCTGTCATCCCGTGATTACCATCCCCTGTCCCTCACCGCGGCCCCAGATTTATAGACTGTCACATTTTAATAAAAAGCACACACCTCCCCACCGGCTGCATTAAGAGATTTCAGGCAAAACAGGCCGACCGCGCCATAAATTTCCCTCTCAAGTAATAACTCAGGTCTAAGCCCCGCAGCCTGGGCATTCCTCTAGATGGAAAAAGTCCAAATGAGGCTACGGACTCTGCACCCCGCAGGAAGCCACAGGCAGGCAGCATTAACTCTTATGAGGTCAGAGAGCTGCTGGACACTTCATATACTTTAATATATTGCCCCTGTCTAGGGCTGGATTATACTCACTGCCCATCCCCTGGACACCCTCCCTGGTGGCTCAGCTCAGTCTTATGTCATGGCTCCCGCTGTGGTAGAAATACTAAGCCAGTGCATAGCAGGTTTCGGTTTACCCTCTGGCACTATTATATAGGCACAGTATGGTACTCTTATGTACTTACTGTCTGGCTCTATTATATAGAGACTGTATGGTACTATTATGTACTTACTGTCTGGCTCTATTATATAGAGACTGTATGGTACTATTATGTACTTACTGTCTGGCTATATTATATAGAGAGTGTATAGTACTATTATGTACTTACTGTCTGGCTCTATTATATAGAGACTGTATGGTACTATTATGTACTTACTGTCTGGCTCTATTATATAGAGAGTGTATGGTACTATTATGTACTTACTGTAGCTGGCTCTTTTATATGGGCACTGTGGGTAGTCTTATGTGTTTACTGTCTGGCACTGTCATATAAGCACTGTATTATAGTCTTATATGTTTAGTGTCTGGCTCCATTACATAGGCACTGTATGGTACTATTAACTGTCTGGAATTATTATATAGGCACTCTATGGTCGTCCTATGTGTTTACTGTCTGGCGCTATCATATAGGCACTGAATGGTACTCTTATATGTTTAGTTTCTGGCTCCATTACATAGGCACTGTATGGTACTTTTATGTGTTTAGTGTCTGGCTCCATTACATAGGCACTGTATGGTACTTTTATGTGTTAACTGTCTGGCGCTATTATATAGGCAGTGTAAGGTAGTCTTATATGTTAAGTGTATGGTTCTATTACATGGGTGCTGTATGGTACTTTTATGTGTTTAGTGTCTGGCTCTGTTACATAGGCACTTTATGGTACTTTTATGTGTTAACTGTCTGGCGCTATTATATAGGCAGTGTAAGGTAGTCTTATATGTTTAGTGTATGGTTCTATTACATGGGTGCTGTATGAAACTCTTATGTGCTTACTGTATGGCTCTATTATATAGGTGATGTATGGTAGTGTTATGTGCTTTCTGTCTGGGCACAATTTGTACATTGTCACTTAAGGGTGTCAGTTAGGTGTGTACTCACTTTTGTTGTGCCTTAGCGGTGTACTCCCTTTTGTTGTCACTTAGGGGTGCACTCACTTTTGTTGCCAGAAGTTTAGACATTGATGGCTGTGTGTTGAGTTATTTTGAGGGCATAACACATTTACAAATCTTCAGTGCTGTCCCATGAAAAGACATAATACAATATTTACAAAAATGTGAGGGGTGTACTAACTTTTGTGAGATACTGTATATACTTTGTATAGCACCTTTATGTGTTGACTGTGTGGCGTTATTATATATGCTTTGTATAACACCTTTGTATTGACTGCCTAGCACAATTATATAGATACCTTATTGTACTTTTAAGTGTTGACTATAAGTAACACTCAGGGCTTGTTCACACGGAGTTTACACTCTGTATTACAAGCGCTTTAGGGATCCCTCTTGGGGTCTGCTCTGTTGGTCCCCAAGACAGATCTAACAATTAGCAGTGAGATTATCACTGCTCGCTATTGAAACACGCAGCGGCGATCTCTCATGTGAACGCCGCTGCGTGTTCGTCATAGCGAGCAGTGATAATCTCACTGCTAATTGTGTAAACTCCATGTGGACAAGCCCTTAGGGCCCCAGTAAAAATGTTGCTTTTCAGCTCCGAATCTTCAAATTACACCCAAAAAGTCTATCTGCTTTTATTTTTGTACTAACAGGGTTGTCCTGAGGGGTAATAGGACTGTCAGGATGGTTTAATGGGGTCGGTTATACAGACAAAAACTGGCAAAGCACATATCATACACCTCTTGCTCACCAGGGACCGGTCAGGGGCCTGCAAATCTGGAATCTATAAAGAACATACAGATTTTAGAAGCAGTTTTTTTTTTTTTTTTTTTTAACATCTTAATGTTTAGAAAAAACTGTAGGAAAATAGACTGAACTGAATGGATGTATGTATGTTTCCAACCCTTCAAACTATGTAACAATGTAAGTGCATATTACTCAAATGCTGGGCCCCTAGCTGTGTCAGGCCCGGGGTTGCTTTTCAGAAAGAAAGACAGAGAAAGAGAGTTAAAAAGCAAGAGGCTTGTGCAGTATGTGCAGAACCTATATGGTAGACCTCAAGAATCAACTCCACTGGTGGGCCCCAGGAATCATCTCCACTGAGGGCCCCAGGAATCAACTCCACTGAGGGCCCCAAGAATCATCTCCACTGTTGGCCCCAAGAATCAACTCCACTGGTGGCCCCAAGTAGCGACTCCACTGATGGGCCCCAATAATCAACTCCAAAGGTGGGTGCAAGAATCATCTCTACTGGTGGGACCCAATAATTAACTCCACTGGTGGACCCCAAGAATCAGCTCCACTGGTGGGCCCCGAGAATCAACTCCACTGGTGGGCCCCAAGAATCAACTCCACTAGTGGCCCTAAGAACCAGCTCCACTGGTGACCCCAAGAATCATCTCCAACGATGGGACCAAGAATGAACTCCATTGATGAGCCCCAATAATCAACTCCACTGGTGGGTCCCAAGAATCAACTCCACTGGTGGGCCCAAGCAATCAACTAAAATGGTGGGCCACAAGAACCAATTCGACTGGTGGCCCCAAGAATCAACTCCACTGGTAGGGCCCAAGAATAAACTCCACTGGTGGCCCCAAGAATCAGCTCCATTGGTGGGCCCCAAGAATCAACTCCACTGGTAGGGCCCAAGAATAAACTCCACTGGTGGCCCCAAGAATCAGCTCCACTGGTGGCCCCAAGAATCAACTCCACTGGTGGGCCCCAAGAACCAATTCCACTGGTGGACCCCAAGAATAAACTCCACTGGTGGCCCCAAGAATCAACTCCACTGGTGGGCCCAAGCAATCAACTTCACTGGTGGGCCCAAGCAATCAACTTCACTGGTGGGCCCCAAAAAACAACTCCACTGGTGGGCCCTAAGAACCAACTCCACTGGTGGGCCCCAAGAATAAACTCCACTGGTGGCCCCCAAGATTCAGCTCCACTGGTAGGGCCCAAGAATAAACTCCACTGGTGGCCCCAAGAATCAGCTCCACTGGTGTGCCCTAAGAATAAACTCCACTGGTGGCCCCAAGAATCAACTCCACTGGTGGGCCCAAGAATAAACTCCACTGGTGGCCCCAACAATCAACTCCAATGGTAGGGCCCAAGAATCAGCTCCACTGGTGGGCCCAAGAATAAACTCCACTGGTGGCCCCAAGAATCAACTCCACTGGTAGGGCCCAAGAATAAACTCCACTGGTGGGCCCCAGGAATCAACTCCACTAATGGGCAACATAAATCAGCTCCACTGGTGGCCCCAAGGATCAACTCTACTGATGGGCCCCAAGAAACAACTCCACTGGTGGGCTCCAAGAATCAACTCCACTGGTGGTCCCAAGAATCATCTCCACTGGTGGCCCCAAGAATCAACTCCACTGGTGGGCTCCAAGAATCATCTCCACTGGTGGCCCCAAGAATCAGCTCCACTGGTGGCCCCAAGAATCAGCTCCACTGGTGGCCCCAAGAATCAACACCACTGGTGGCCCCAAGAATCAACTCCACTGGTGAACCCCAAGAATCATCTCCACTGGTGGCCCCAGGAATAAACTCCACTGGTGGGCCCCAGGAATAAACTTCACTGGTGAGCCCAAGTCACCCCAGTCGGACAGTACACTCCCACCATCTTCAATAATGACAGCTACACAAAAGCAAGACAGACTGATCTACCAGATTTTTGGAAACTCCTAGCAGTGCGTACCTAGCAATGACTCTCCGAGACCGAGCAGCCAGACTTATCAGTGACACCTTGCTGGTCTCCTGTGTCTGTGGAGGCTTCATGCGTTACAGATGAAGAGGCCAAGGAACATTTCAGTAAAATCTTTGATAATGCCGGTGGATTTTGTGGGCTGATCTGCTGTTCCCTCCAATGGCACGCTCCCCTTTAGTCTACTTTCACCTTTGTTTGATGCAGCAGACCCAGCCAATCCATCATCAAAGCTAAACTCTAGAGGGAGAGGACTTACTGAGTAGCAATCACTATAGAAGAGGTCCCCAGCAGGCCCATAAATCAGGCCAATGGCTTCCTTAACCCTCCTAATTAACCTCTCCCTCTGACGGCTGAGAGGTGTGACATGCTGCTGCTATGGATTACGCCTCTATGAATTTATGGGCTTCAGGAAGAGGCCGAGCAGCTCTCAGGTTTTGTAGAGCAAGAACTGAGGTTCAGAACAGTCATTGATGTTGGGCTCTTATGTGGTTTAAAAACATATACCCCTTAATTCAAAGTGTGATGTCTCTAACTTCTATCTGTTCTAGGAACCCTGGGTGGTTGACAATATAGGACGCGGAAGGACACTTTGATGCCTAATTTCACAGATTTGAAGCCTGGAGGTACAGGGTAACAACCCTCATATATTGGTGGATATGCTGGATGGACAACTCACGGGTGGCATTCGGACGTTAGGGACAAAACTTCTTTGGCGGGGGTGAGGGATTGTGTGCCCAGTGGTCACCGTTATAATCTTATTATACTTCCTTACATCCAACAAGGTTAAAGGAGCTAAGCTAGTCTCCCAAGAAGCTTTCAACATCCCTGTAACACTGTCAGAATGCAATTCATCTCAGTGTTACTACAGAGCAGTGGTCTCCAATCTTTGGCTCTTTAAGCAGCTCCAAAACTACATTTATCAGCAATTCCTAACAGCCCAAGATGTCCTCTATAGCCATGGTAGATCTTCTGTCTGTAAAGGTCATCCTATGCCTGTAGAGGACCTCCTATGAATGTAGTGTACCTGCCATAGCTGTAGAGGACCTCCCATGTATGTAGTGGACCTGTCGTGGCTGAAGAGGACCTCCCATGCATGTAGTGGACCTGTTATGGCTGTAGAGGATCCCCCATGTATGTAGTAGGCTTTGCCTGGCTATAGAGGACCTCCCATGTATGTAGTGGACCTGTTATGGCTGTAGAGGACCTCCCATGTATGTAGTGGACCTCTCATGGCTGTGGAGGACCTCCCATGTACTGTATGTAGTGGACCTGTCATGGCTGAGGAGGACCTACCATGTATGTAGTGGACCTGTCATGGCTGTAGAGTACCTCCCATGAATGTAATGGACCTGTCGTGGTTGAAGAGGTTCTCCCATGTATGTAGTAGACTTTGCCTGGCTATAGAGGACCTCCCATGTGTGGAATGGACCTGTCATGGCTGTAGAGGATCCCCCCTGTATGTCGTGGACCTGTCATGGCTGTGGAGGACCTCCCATGTACTGTATGTTGTGGACCTGTCATGGCTGTGGAGGACCTCCCATGTACTGTATGTAGTGGACCTGTCATGGCTATAGAGTACCTCCTATGTCCTATGTATGTAGTGGACCTGTCATGGCTGAAGAGGACCTCTCATGTATATTATGGACCTACCATGGCTGTAGTGGACCATATATATATATATATATATATATATATATATATAGATATATATATAATATATATATATATATATATATATATATATATATATATATATATATATATATATAGATATAAGACATTAAATGTATGTAGTGGAGCTACCATTGCTATAGAGGGCCTGCCATGTATGTAGTGGATCTTCCGTAGACATCCTATCACTACAAAGGTCATGGTATAATTGTAAAGGACATTCTATTTCTCTGTAGAGGATTCCTAGATCCTCACTGTAAACAACCCCTCCATCTCTCTCGCTCTCTCTCTCTATCTATCTATCTATCTATCTATCTATCTATCTATCTATCTATCTATCTATCTATCTATCTTTCCCATATCTATCTACCCCATATCTATCTGTCTATCTATCTCATATCTATCTATCTATCTATCTATCTATCTATCTATCTCCTATCTATCTATCTATCTATCTATCTATCTATCTATCTATCTATCTATCGGATGGGCTAACCTTCACCTCTCACACATCAATGAGCCTTGAGCCCTTACGACCCAGCCACTGGTCCATTGGTTATCATTGCCAGTCGGTCAGATTCTTACATTTGCCAATCTCTCCTGCTTCTGACACATTAACTTCAAGAATTGAATGCTGACTGATATAACACCCCCCAAAAAGAAAACAAAAAAACCCCAAAAACTTCCCCTGACAGGCACCACTGTCACCAGGTAATCAATGTTATTCACTTGACCTGGTTTTAATGTTATGGCTGATTGGGGTATCTTTTGTCAATAACAACCAATCACATTCTGTATAGTATCTGAAGTGTATATAGAGAAAATTCAATATTTTTAAGAATGCTTTCAGAATTGTTTCTTCTTGTAACGGGGCTATGCTATGAAGCATTGTGATAGCAAATGTTCAGAAATGCTGTTAAAGGGGTTGTCTCACTACATTGATTCGTCCTCTTTTCATGGTTTCACTTTGTATTCAGGGGCGTGTTTACCGGCTTCCACTAGGCTGCAGCAGAAGCCAGGTCTGGAGTTATAGCAACCAGTGCTGGCAGCCTATCAGGAGAGATCAAACAGGTCTGTAGCTATAGCGACCAGTGCTGGGAGCCTATCAGGAGAGATCAAACAGGTCTGTAGCTATAGCAACCAGTGCTGGCAGCCTATCATGAGAGATCGAACAGGTCTGTAGCTATAGCAACCAGTGCTGGCAGCCTATCAGGATAGATCAAACAGGTCTGTAGCTATAGCAACCAGTGCTGGCAGCCTATCATGTGAAATCGAACAGGTCTATAGCTATAGAAACCAGCGCTGACAGCCAATCAGGAGAGATCATACAGGTATGTAGCTATAGTGACCAGCGCTGGCAGCCTATCAGGAGAGATTGAACAGGTCTGTAACTATAGCGACCTGAGGATCTGATGCAGCCCATACAATAAGGGATATCACAGAATAGGCAGGACACTTAACGGACACACATTGCAAAGTGACTTGTTTTTGCAAGATCTTTAATATAAAAAGCAGCAATCCTTGTAGTGAGACGACCTCTTTAATAGCCGTTTTAAAGTAATCTGCAAAATTTGTAGCATAAAAATACCCTTCTCTTCTTTTTTGTGCTTCTTTCCCTGCTGGAGGCAGCTCTGCGCTCTCCTTCCCCCTCTGGCAGCTAACAATATGGTCCCTAGATATTTTTCCAGCAGATCAGTATAGTGGATCCAGAGTGATAACAGTGCTATGATGCTTATGGTGACTTAGAGCAGATTTTAAAGGGGTTTTGTCACAATGTAATATTGAAGTGGGATCCTCCAAAATGGGTATTTAATCACTTTTCTAAATATATGTGATTACAAAAAGTGAAGCCTGTGAGAGCTACAGCAGTTTACATTAGACACGACCAGAGGAGCTGACAAGAGCTGATCTGGCCACGCTTGCGTGTTTTCACTTCTTATCTGATGATAGGGAACATGAAGGAGCTTTCAAGGGGCTGGGGAGAAACTGCAGCGTATGAGTCTGTCTGCTGTATAGAGAATCCACTGTTGTAATGTTATTATTTGAGTAAACTTTAGAGATGCTCCCTGCTTCCTCACTCTCTGCTCACCCCCCTCCCTCTCACCCCTGCAGCCGTTCATGACTCAGCATGCTTTGTTTATATTCTTCCCTGAGCAGATAAGAGGTAAGGAACTCACTTCTTGGCAAAACCCCTTTAAAGGGCTGTTCTGGGAGTTCCAAAAGCTTGTTTGACTGACGGGCATGATAAAAAATAGAAAAAAAGACGAATACTTAGCTCTTGAATGCTCCTGTTCTGTCCCGGTGGCTGCTCGTCAGTCAAACGAGCTTTTGGAACTCTCGGAACAGCCCTTTAAAGAGCACCTATCACCTCCACACAAACACACAAAATATAATAGTAGATGAAATTATAAGACTTTTTTCCAATGCATATCATTAGCAAATCAAATGGTTTTCCTCAGTATTACAGTGGGACACTTTCTTATCAGAGCTCTTTTTGTAACAGGATTCTTTCTGTTGGGAGTTACCAACTGTGCAGGGGGAGCTGATGACATAGCTGCTTGTACATGGTAATCCAAGTCTCTCACTACATACACTGCAGCATGCACAGAACTGAGGACATAGTATGACAGAGGCATCTACATTTCACTGCTGCTAGTGTTATAACCAGCACAGAAATAGCAGCTCAGAGTTTATCAGTGTGCACATGATGTAGACTTCCAGGCTCCCCCTTTCACAGTGGACTCTTCCAGCTCAGAAGCAGTCACTTGAACACAACTGTCAACATAGTGATCCATCAAGATTTCCGGTGCCGACTTCAGAGCTGTCTTAAAGGGCCATCGCTTTTTTAAAGAGATGAACTACTGTACAGGTGAAATGCTTTGGTTTTCCTAATGAAGCTTATTTAAGGATGTGTTTGTATTTTAGTCTCCTGTTACTTCATAAGGTTTCCTTGGAGGTGATAGGTTCACTTTAAGCCTGAAACGTGCAAGTCAGTCACTGTGTCTTGTATTGGATCTTGATATTCTGTTTTAATCCATTTTTCTATAATAAAGAATTCATTACTTTTAATAGAAAGCAGGACAACTTCTGTCTTTTAGAGGAATAACAGTATATACTATGTGATGTGCACAGTATGTACTGCCTTATAAACTAAGCACTATCACTTGTGGCTGCACTGCACGAATCCAGAATCACTATGTAGAGCCCTGGCTGTAGGGGGAGTGACTGAGCATGTGTGTCCACCAGCAGCCAGCTCATCAGGTGGACCTGCACATTGCTATACACTGTGAGACCATGGTGGCAGCAGACGTGGTAGGTAAATTCCACAACTCTACATTGCATTATTTTTAACATCATCTATACAGGAAACATTGTACTTTTCTGATCTATTCAATAAATATGATATTAAATGGGACAACCCTTTATAGAAAAATGAGATGTCCTTTATACTACAGTGAACAAAATAAAAGGAGCAAAGAAAATGTTCAATATTAGTTTAAAAAGATTGTAATTTTTAAAATACATTGTTTGGTAATATCTCTATCTAAATCATATATATCTATATTTCTATCTATCCATCCATCTATTTTTATCTCTCTAAATCATATCTATCTATCTATCTCTCTCTCTCATATCTATCTATCTATCTCATATCTATCTATCTATCTATCTATCTATCTATCCCATATCTATCTCATATCTATCTATCTATCTATCTATCTATCTATCTCATATCTATCTATCTATCTATCTATCTATCTATCTATCCCATATATATCTATATCTATCTATCCCATATCTATCTATCTATCTATCTATCTATCTCCTTATTGATTTCATATCTTTTTTTCTATGTATTTATCTAATTATGTATCTACTGTGTATCAAACAAACATCTATATATCTATCTATCAGTCTGTCTATCTAAATCATATCTATGTATCTGTATCATATTTGGTCTATATTTTTATCTAATTATGTATCTTCTGTGTATCAATCATGTCTATCGATCTATCTATTTATGTATGTATCTATCTTTCTATGTATCTATCTCATACATATGTATATGTATCTTTCTATCAATGTCATATCTTTCTATGTATGTATATATCTATTTTGTATCTATATATTTATATCTATCTCATATCTATCTATGTATCTATCTATTTACCTATCTATTTATATCATATCTATCTATCTATCTCTTATATATATCTTTCTTTCTCACATATACTTTTTTTCTCTTATCTATCTATCTGTCTATCCCACATTTATCTATCTCATATCTATCTATCTCATATCTATCTATCTCATATCTATCTATCTCATATCTATCTATCTCATATCTATCTATCTCATATCTATCTATCTATCCCATCTGTATCTATCTCATATGTCGCTATCTATCTTATGTCACAAGACAAAAAAGTTAAAAAAAATATCTGAATGAAAAGGATTTTCTTTCTTTTGAACAATGATAATTATTGACAATGTGCAGCCAATTAGATCCCCTCAGTCATTTGTTACAAGGATGAAATCAATGTTTCATTTAAAATGTATGAAAAATAAATCTGAAGCTTTACAATTGTTTGTTTCATTCATTTTGAAAGCCGTGTAAAGGAGCTGATGGTTTCTGTAGGAATCTATTGCTGATGGTTTTTTGTAGGAATCTTTTTGCTGATGGTTTCTGTGGGAATCTATTGCTGATGGTTTCGGTGGGAATCTATTGCTGATGGTTTCTGTAGGAATCTATTGCTGATGGTTTCTGTAGGAATCTATTGCTGATGGTTTCTGTAGGAATCTATTGCTGATGGTTTCTGTAGGAATCTATTGCTGATGGTTTCTGTAGGAATCTATTGCTGATGGTTTCTGTAGGAATCTATTGCTGATGGTTTCTGTAGAAATCTATTGCTGATGGTTTCTGTAGGAATCTATTGCTGATGGTTTTGCTACATAAAACTTTTTTTTAGGTTTATTTTGAGAAGATTCTGTAATATTAGCATTAACCCAGTTTCTACATGTTGGAAATTGTCCAGATTGTAGTAATTTCCAGACCTTCATATACAAATATTTGCTGGTTTGCCTAATACCTGGGAAGTTGTGAAAAGTAAAGATCAATGTTACATTTTAAATCCTGCAAAGACATCACATTGTGGAATATTCCACGACAGACAGAGCAGGATTTAAGTATTCAGTGTGATATAGGGAAGGTCGATGTTATGAGCTCTTCAGCTGTGATACACGTGGAATCGAGCAGCTTGTTCCTTTCTTTTCTTTCTGTTTTTTTATTTCCTTTGGACGACTTAGAAGAAAAGAGAAATTGAAAACTAAAGAAAGGAAAAGTGAAAAAAAAGAAAAGAGTCCAAAATAAAACCGGTCATTAGAATATTTTGAAATGTCATGAATAAAATAATTAACAAAATTAAGCGAATATAAAAATTAAGGAGATTTTAGGAGATTTATAGAAATTCAGATTAAACTTCATGCCTATTCAAAGTTTCCTGTATTACCTCTTATCATGTGAATTACACATGCAGATAGATAGGTATATATATATATATATATATATATATTTTTATATATTTATATATATATATATATATATATATATATATATAGATATATATATATATATAGATATAGATATGAGATAGATAGATATGAGATAGGTAGATAGATAGATATGGGATAGATAGATAGATAGATAGATATGGGATAGATAGATAGATATGAGATAGATAAGTAGATAGATAGATATGAGATAGATATGAGATAGATATGAGATAGATATGAGATAGATATGAGATAGATAGATAGATATGAGATAGATAGATAGATAGATATGAGATAGATAGATAGATAGATAGATATGGGATAGATAGATAGATAGATATGGGATAGATAGATAGGAGATAGATAGATAGATAGATAGTAAATAGATAGTAGATAGATAGATAGATAGATAGGAGATAGATAGATAGATGGATCGATAGATAGATAGGAGATAGATAGATATGAGATAGATAGATAGATATGAGATAGATAGATAGATATGAGATAGATAGATGAGATAGATAGATAGATAGATAGATAGATAGATGATAGATAGATAGATAGATCGATAGATAGATATGGGATAGATAGATATGAGATAGATAGATAGATAGATATGAGATAGATAGATATGGAATAGATAGATATGGGATAGATAGATGTGAGATAGATAGATAGATAGATAGATAGATAGATACATATGAGATAATGGATAATAGATAAATAGTAGATAGATAGATATGAGATAGATAAATGAGATGTTGGAGATAGAAGTTGTAGATAGATATGAGATAGAAATAATATGACATAGATATGGATAATTTTATGAGTAGATAGATAGATATGAGATAAAATAGTGATATGAGATAGATAGATAGTAATAAAGGATAATAATAGATAGAAAAGGGATAGAAAATTTTTAATAGAGGATAGATAAAATTTCCCATGAAAAAAACGCCTTTTCTTTCCATTCATGTAAAGTGATGAAACATGTCTGTTTGCCAGGAATTAGAGAGGTTCTTGCTTTTCTGGCCCAGTCCCAGCTTCGCCTGCAGCGGTGCCCCTCGCCCCCATCACAGTGGAGAACGCTTCAGTCTACCTTACTCACAAGAACAAGTGGCCAAGTTTGCTGGTCCCGGCGCTCTGACCTGCGCGCTTCTTGGGGGCCTTACCTAAAAATTTGGGGATTTCTGAACAAAAGTTGGGAATTCGCTAAAAAAGATCCAAATGGAGAAGATCAGATTTCCCTGCTGGGAGTGGGTGCAGCGGCGGCGCAGGACGGGTGTCTGGAGGGGACTCGTCTCCACAAACCTATTTGTATTACACTCAAGAAGAAGAATCCTCTTTACTGGTTTCACCTCCGTCAGGGCTGAGGGGGTATGTGAGGCCCCCGCTGCCACTGACCTGGGAGGGCCGGTGACTACTGAAGGGGGAACCTGTTTGTTATTAGTTTAGAATTCCCCTTTAAATATTTTTCTGACACAGGGCGTTTCTTCCATCACATTCTGTTCCAGCTGTTCTGATTAGTTCTATCTGTTTCTGGGAAAGCTGAGTGACAACAAATAGGACTTTCATTGCTGCCCCACTGAGGCCAGGGGTGTAGCTAAAAGTGCTGGGAGGATAGCAGTCCCACCCGGGTCCAGGTCCATACCTGTTATTGGGAAAGCTAGGGGGCAACCAATAGGACTTCAGTGCTTCTGTTCTGATTTTGCTTCACTTTAAAGATACAGCAGGTTATCTCTCTTTCTTGTTTGCAGATGGTTTCCTAGGTTACTGATCCCCCCTGTGTTCTAGCAGCTATGTGTTATCAGCAGAAGGGGGCTCGGTGACTACAACACAGATGTTTGCCTTTTTTTACACAACATTTGTGCCCCACTGTGGCCAGGGGTGTAGCTAGAAGTGGTGTGAGGGTAGCAGCCCACCTGGGTCCAGGTACCTGGAGGGGCCCACATACCTGTTATTGGGAAAGCTGGGTGGCAACCAATAGGGCTTCAGTACTTCTGTTCTGATTTTTCTTCATTTTAAAGATACAGCAGGTTATCTCTCTTGCTTGTTTGCTGATGGTTTCCTAGGTTACTGATCCCCCCTGTGTTCTAGCAACTATGTGTTATCATCAGAAGGAGGCTTGGGGACTACAACACAGATGTTTGCCTTTCTTTTACACAAGATTTGTTTTTGGGAAGAGCTGAGTGACAACAAGACTTCTAGTATAGAGCCAAGGAGGCTGCCATTTACTTCTGTTAAATTCTAGGGAATCTGGGTCATAGCCAATAGAACCTTAAAGGGGTATTCCCATCTCATTAATTAGCTGTAAACATGTAGGCTAAGAAAAAAAATGTTCTTACCTAATATCTTTCTGTTCTAATTTCGCTTTCTCTTTTTATAAGATTACAGGGGTTATCTTCTGGTTTGTATTGCTAGTTGTTTTCGAGGTTACTAGACCACCATGTTGTGCTCGTAGTCACGCTTACCCCTCCTGTAGGATGAAGGCTATAGTCTACTAAAGGAACAGAGTTGGTGGCTAATTCTAGATGCACCTGATAAACATAGATGGGATAGATAGAACCTGCTGATCCCTTTATGAAAAAACAGCAAAAAAAAAAAAAGAATCTAATAAAAGGGTCTGTTCGACAACAATAGACCTTCCTGGTATAGAGCCAATGAGGCTGCCATTTACTGCTCTGGAATTCTAGCCAAGCTGGGTCATAGACAGCATAACTTTATCGGTATTTTCATCTCATTGATCAGCGGTAATATCAGACTAATCATAGGCTAAATGAGAATTGACGTTCTTAAACCAAAAATTGTCGACTTTTGTCCTGGACTTTGCTTCATTATAAAGATACAGACGAGGTTATCTATTGTCCTTGCTTGTTTATCAAATTGGTCTCCGACGATTCTGACCACCACTGTGTGATATAGCCAGCCCGCCTACTTGCCATTGTAGATTAAGGCATAAGCTACTGAAGCACTGAGGGAATGGTCTGTAAACCTAGGAAACCATCTGGTAAACCAGCAGAGAATATGGATTAACACTGCTGTATCTTTAAATAGAGAAGGAAAATTAAGAACAGCTTTATTGTATTTGGTAACGTTATTTTATTTTTTTATTGCCTGCATTGGTATGGTTGACAACCCTTTAAGGGATAAAACCTGAGGCAGCAAAATTGTGGTGGTTCAACCCGACAATTTCGCCAAAATCGTTTTGGTGCACTATGGGATTGTATATGGTAATTTTTGTTTTTACAGATCTTTAAAGAGCACATTTTGTTTTGCCAGCTTGGTTGTCTCTCCACACCACTTCAAAGAGCGCAATAACTTTTTTTATTTTTTCTGTTTCGATGATTGGTAGGGTGATAGTGCGGGGCTTGTTTCTTATTTAACCCTCTTCGGCCCTTGACAGCCGGTCACTAGAATAATATGGCTCTTTCTTTTTTTCTCCTTACCGCGCACTTCTCCAAGCTATCATAGGACGCATATGAGGGCTTTTATTTTGCGGAACAAGGGGAGATGTTTACTTGGTGCCCCACCAGTTGGGGAGGTGATTCTTGGGTGGCCACAGTGGAGGGGTGATTTTGGGGGCTCAACAGTGGAGGTAGCATTCACTTTCGGCGGGCCACCAGTTGAAGTTGAATTCTTGGGGTCCACCAGTTGGATCGTTAATTCTGTGGGCCCACCAGTGGACTCTTAATTCTTGTGGGCCCCCACCAGTGGAGGTGATTCTTGGGGCACCAGTGGGAGGGTGATTCTTGGGTGCCACCAGTGGAGGTTGATTCTTGGGGCCACCAGGGGGGAGCGTGATTATTGGGCCACCAGTGAAGTTATGATTTACTGGTGTCCATCAGTGGAGTTAATTCTTTGGGGCCCACAGGTGGATTCTTGTTATTTTCTTGGGTGGCCCACCTGTGGGAGATGATTGCTTGGGGCCACCAGTTGGAGTTGATTTTTGGGGCCACGGGGGAGTTGATTTTTTGGGGCCACCGGTGGAGTTGTTCTTGGAGACCAGTGGATTTTGATTTTGGGGCCCCCCGGTGGAGTTGATTTTGGGCCCCATGGAGTTGTTTCTTGGGACCACCAGGGGGATTTTTTTCGGGGGGGCCCACCAGTGGAGTTGGTTTTGGGGCCCCTGGGTTTGTTTTGGGGGGCCCCCTGGAGTTGTTTTCTTGGAGTCACCAATGGAGGTGATTTTGGGAAGTCACCCATATTGGTTTTGGGGCCACAGTGGGTTGTTTCTTGGAGCCCCCCAGGGGTTGATTCGGGAACCCACCTTTTGGTTGTTTTGGAGCCACCATTGGGGGTTGATTCTTGGGACCCCCCAGTGGAGTTGTTCTTGGGCCACATTGGGAGTTGATTTTTGGGACCCAAACCATGGATTTGATTCTTGGAGCCACCAGGGGTTTGATTCTTGGGGCCCACCCCATGGGTGAATTTTTTGGACCCCAAGTGGAGTTGATTTGGGCCCAAATTGGAGCTGATTCTTGGAGCCCCCAGTGGAGGTGATTTTGGGGCTCCCAGTGGGGTGATTTTTGGGGGGTCCCAGTGGAGTTGGTTCTTGGGGCCACCAGTGGATTGGTTCCAGGGCCACCGTGGATTTGGTTTTCTTGGGCCACCAGTAAAATTTTTTCTTGGGGCCCCCTAGAGTTGGTTCTTAATTTTTGGGGGGCCTCCCCCTACATTACTGCCAGGGTCACGTCATCAGCAGGCTGGTGCTTCTGTACTGTAACCACCTAAGACCACAGACATAATGCTGTAAATAATATAAAACACAAAATGTAAAATACATATAAATTCAATAAAGTCTATAAATTTTTTTGGGCCATAATGAGATTATTTAAATAAAAGAACAATGAACCGGACGACCCCTTCAAATACGGAGGAAATATAAGGTCTTTCCGGGTGTGTGGAAAGCTGGGTGTCACCAAAGAGGATATTGCTGAATGAAGTCTGTTACTGTCGTCTTCTTTGACCTGGGGTCTCTCCCATCAGGAGGGGCAATGTCACAGTGTTTCATGGTTGTAGAGCATCTCACTGCATCACCAGACTCCATTAATGAACTGCAGCCTCCATGAAATTGTCCCCTTTCCCTGCATGAAATGAGTCAGTGGCATTGATCTCGCACTCCGCTCCTCTGAGCTTTCGTCTTAACCCGGATTGGATTTCAAAGAGGGTTATTACACATCAGATGTGAGAAGGGGTCAGCAAATCTTATTTACAGAAAAATTCTTAGTATTCAATTATTATGTTTTTTTAAGTTATCTGGTGTAGAAAACTGATTTCCAAATACCCCATTAATGAATTCCCCCCATTCACCTATTAGACAAAGAGCGTCTCCCTCTCTGGAGGACCAAACACGTCCATACATTACATGGACATCCCATTAGATCCAATGGTAAGTGTGCAATACCTCATTTCCCCTGTGGGGGTGCTGCAAAGAGACTGAACACAGATTACAGCTGGGTGCCAGCAGCACAACCTGTAATTAATTCATCAAAATGAGATCAATGTGGAGCAAATCAAGGCAGATGACTTTTTAACCCCTTTAGCACATCATGACGTATCGGTAGGTCCTGACAAAGGGAGTATGGAGTGAGTCCATTTCAAATGTAGTGGGTGCCAGCTCTAGACTATAACCAGGACGTGCCGCTATCGGCCAGGGTCAGGGTCTTGTTCTTATTTTGACTACTTAAAGGGGTTTTCTCGCCATGTAGTTTCACAGCCACAGACACACATGCTGTTCAGGCTGTAGGTGGTTCTATAGCAGTGATTGACACATCAGCTCTGCTGTTCCTAGCTATTCCTGTTACAGTAACAGTGAGTGCGAGAGATTTATTAAGTGTAGTACTCAGGCTGCAGAGTGTTTACTTGGCTAAATGAGAAGCTTTTCAAAGTCCATTACTAGAGATAAGACTGCAGGAGGTGACTCACCATGGCCGGAGTGAGTGAGTGACAGCAGCTTAAAGCAATGAGCGATAAGAGTGAGCAGGGAGAGGTGGGGGCAGAGATGGTTATAAGCAAAAATTTGTGTGCTCTAAGAGGAGATAAAATCTTCTTTATCTCCTGATCAAAGAAAAATCAATAAAGTATTTAAAGTCTTCAATTATCTGTCCTTACACGTTAAAAGCCAATCATTGTAGTGAGAAAACCCCTTTGACCATTTACATGCCACATTAATGAAGGCCCTAAGACCTGCCATGATGTCCTATTACAGCCTATTACTGAAATCACTATATTCTGCAGTAAATAGTACAAGTGGTTGTATGTTCATGTTCCCTAGGGGACTGCACGCTGCTGTAAAAAAACAGTAAAATAAAAAGTTTTTAAGATAATTAACAATGCTGAATTTTTCTTATGATTTTACATCTGTAGGAGTCTAATGTAACACTTTATCATATTATTTATCCCATATGGTAAACGCCATAATCCCCCCCCCTCCTCCCTCCCAAAAAAAGACTCATGAATTACATTTTTTTGAACATCCCATTTCTCAGAAAAAAGTTGAATGAAATGTGAACAAAAAAGTCGCATATACTTTAATCTCTTAACGACACTGGATGTAAACCTATGTACCCGTGTGGATAAGTGGCTGCAGAGGATGTCACTGCACCTCTGCTAACCCTACTGTGTATGGTGCCTGGATCAGACGGATGTCACTTGCACCTCTGCTAACCCTATTGTGTAAAAGGGAACCCAGAGCAACGGATGTCACTGCACCTCTGCTAGAGCCTACAGGTGGTATGGCCAGGAGCAGACGGAATGTCACTGTCACCTCTGCCAACCCTACTGGATATGGGGCCCCCGGAGGCCCCGGAGCAATGGATGTCACTGCACTGCGTGCTAACCCTACTGTGTTATGGGGCCCCAGAGCAGACGGATGTCACTGAGCACCATCTGCAACCCAACTGGTAAGGGCCCACGGAGCAGACGGATGTCCACTGCACCTCTGCTATAACCCTACTGAGAATGGGCCCCGGAGCAGCAACGGATGTCACTGCAACCACTGCTATCCCCTCTGTGTATGGGGGCCCCCGGAGCAACGCGGATGCACTGCACTCCTGCAAACGCCTACAGTGTAAGGGGCCCCCAGGAGCAGACGGATGTTCACCGCACCTCTGCTAACCTACGGTGTAATGGATCCCCGGAGCAGACATATGTTCACTCGCGACCTCTGCTAACCCTACTGTGATTACGGGGTCCCCCGAGCAGGACTGTTGTCCAACTGCAGCTCTGCTAACCCTACTATGTATGGGGCCGCCGTAGAAGACGATGACCACACTGCATCTCTCTGCTAACCCTAACTGTGTAGGGGCCCAGAGCAGTCGATGTCACTGCACCTCTGCTAACCCCTACTGTGTATGGGCCCCGAGCAAACAGATGTCACCTGCACCTCTGCTAACCCTACTGTATATGGGGCTCCAGAGCAGACGGATGACACTGCATCCTCTAGCTATCCCTTACTGTGATAGGGGCCCCCAGAGCAGACGATGTCACTGCACCTCTGCTAACCCTACTGTGTAATGGAGCCCCGGACAGACAATGTCACGGCAACCTCTGCTAACCCACTGTGTCGAGGCCCCGGATCAGACGGATGTCACGCACCTCTGCTAACCCGACTGGAGTATGGGCCCCGGGAGGCAGACGGATGTCACTGCACTCTGCTAACCCTACTGTGTAAAAATGGGCTACCGGAGCAGCACGATGACACTCAACACTAGCACCACTGCTACCTCTATACTGTTAATGGGGCCCCGGAGCAGACGGATGTCACTGCACCTCTGCTAACCCTACTGTTGTATGTGGGCCCCCCGGGAGCAGACGGATGTCCACTGCATACTGCACCACTGCTAACCCTACTGTGTATGGTGGGTGCTCCGGAGCAGACCGAAGGTCACTGCGCCTCTGCTAACCCTACTGTGTATGGTCCCCGTACATACTATAGTCTCACTGCCCCTCTGCTAACCCTACTGTGTACGGGCCCTGGAAGCAGAGACGAATGTCACTTATGCGCCTGCTGCTACACCCTACAGTGTATGGGGCCCTGGAGCATACGTAATGGTCCCGCACCTCTGCTAGACCCTAACTGTGTATGGGTCCCGAGGCAGAACGGATTCACTGCAAATCTCTACCCGGGCCTAACCCTACAATGTATGGAGCCCCGAGCAGATACGGATGTCACTGCAACCTCTGCCTAACCCTAACTGGTATGGGGGCCCGGAGAAGACTGGATGTCACTGCACAGCTGCAACCCCTACTGGTGTATGGGGCACCAGAGGAGATAAAAACGGGATTTGACAGCTCCTCTGCTAACCCAACTGTGTATGGCGCCCCCGGAGCAGAGTAGATGATCACTGCACCACTGCTAAACCCTTCTGTGTATGGGGCCTGGAGCTGACGGATGTCACTGCACCTCTGCTAACCCCTTCTGTGTATGGGGCCCTAGAGCAGATAGAGGTCACAAGCCCACCGCTGCTAACCCTACAGTGGCATGGGGCCTGAACAGACGGATTTCACTGCACCTCTGCTAACCCTACTGTGTAGGTGCCCCGGAGCAGAACTGGATCACTGCAGCCTCCTACACCTCTGGCTAACCCTACTTGAGTACGGTGCCCCGGAGCAGACGGATTCCCTGCACCTCTGCTAACCCTACTGTGTATGGAGCCCCGGGGCAGACGGATGTCACTGCACCTCTGCTAATCAAGCAGAAAAGGCTTCAATTATCATGGCAGTATTGGAATTGGACTCGACTGATTGTCAAAGTGTTATCACATTTTATGCATCACTGAATAGAGGGAATGATCTATTAGAACACAAGGCTGGGTACCTGGATGTGGAGTTGGCTCTATGGACCCTCCAGCACTGTGGTGTGGTGGGGGGGGCCCCTGGATGGTGGTTTTGGCTTCAATTGACCCCCAGCAGCTGTGGGGCCCCTGGCATGGTGGTGTTGGCTCTCTGGACCTCCACTAGGCTGTGGGCCCTGGATGGTGGTGTTGCTCACTGGACCCGCTAGCAGCTGAGTGTGGGTCCCCTGGATGGTGGTGTTGTGGCTTATGGACCGCTCCAGCAGCTGTGGAAGCTCTGGATGGTTGTTGGCTCTATGGACCCTCCAACATCGTGGAAGCCCCTGGTGAGTGGAGGTGTTGGCTCTATGGACCCCCAGCATCTGTGGGCCCCTTGATGGTGGTGTTGGCTCTATGGACCCTCAGCATCTGGGGGCCCCTGGATGGTGGTGGGTTTGGCTCTATGACCCTCCATCAGCTTGGATGGCCCCTGTGATGGTGGTGTTGGCTCGATGACCCTCCAACAGCTGTGGAAGAAGCCCCGGAGAAGGTGGTGTTGGCTCGTATGGACCTTCTCCCGCAGCTGTGGGCTCCTGGATGGAGGGTTGGCTCTATGACCCTCAGCAGCTTTGGGAAGCCCCTGGATGGTGTGTTGGCTCTATGGACCCTCAGCACTGGGGGACCCCCTGGATGTGGTTGTTGGCTCTATGACCCTCCAGCAGCTGTGGGGCCCCTGATGGTGGTGTTGGCTCTATGTACCCTCCAGCGCTGTGGAGCCCCTGATGGTGGTGTTGGCTCCTATGGGCTCCTCCAAGCAGCTGTGGACCCCTGATGGTGGTGTTTGCTCCGATGGACCCTCCAGCAGCTTGTGGGAGCCCTCGATGGTGGGTTGGTTCTAAGGACCTTGCAGCAGACTGTGGGCCCCCTGGGATGGTGGTGTTGGGTCAATGACCCTCCAGCAGCTTGGTGGGGTCCCTAGATGGGTGGTGTTGGCTCTATGGACCCCTCCACCCTGTGGGGCACCTGGATGGTGGTGTGGCTCTATGGACCCTCCGCCAGCTGTGGAAGCCCCTGGGATGTGGTGTTGGCTCTATGGACCCTCCAGCAGCTGTGGGGCCGTCCTGGATGGTGGTGTTGGCTTCTATGGATCGTCCAGCAGGTGTGGGAGCCCCTGATGGTGGTGTTGGCTCTATGGACCCACACAGCTGGACCCCCTGGATGGTGGTGTTGGCTCTAGGGACCCTCCAGCAGCTGTGGGGGCCCCTTGATGGTGTTTTGGCTTTCTATGGACCCTCCATCAGCTTTGTGTGGGAGCCCCTGGATGTGGAGGTTGCTTCTGATGGCTCCTCCACAGCTGCGGGAATCCCTGGAGATGGTTTTTGGCTCTATGGGCCCTCCAGCCGCTGTGGGGCCCGAAGGTGGTGTTGCCTCAATGGACGCTCCACAGCTTGTGGAGCCCCTGGATGTGGTGTTGGCTATATTGACCCTTCCAGAAGCTGTGGGGGCCCCTGATGGTGGTGTTGGCTCTATGGATCCACCAGCAGGTGTAGGGCACCCGGATGGTGGGTGTTGGCTCTATGACCCACTCAGCAGCTGGGGACCTCCCTGGAGATGGTGGTGATTGGCTACTAAATGGACCCCCCTCCAGCAGCTGTGGGGCCCCTAGATGGATGGTGTAGGCTACTATGGATCCTCCAGCAGCTGAGAGGCCCTGGATGGTGGTGTTGGCTCTATGGACACTCAGCAGCTGCGGGATCCGCTGGAGAGTGGTTTTGGCTCTATGGACCCACCAGTTCAGCTGTGGGCCACTGTATGTCGGTGTTTGGCTTCTATGGACCCTCCAGCAGCTCGTGGGGCCCCCTGATGGTGGTGTTGGCTCTATGAATGGACCCTCCGCCAGAGCTGTGGGAGCCCCTGGATGGTGGTGTTGAGCTCTATGAACCTCCAGCAGCCTGAGGGGCCCATGATGGTGGTGTGGGCTCTATGTGACCCTCCAGCAGCTGGAGGTCCCTGGATGGTGGTGTTGGAGCTCTATGGACCCTCCAGTCAGCTGTGGGGTCCCCCCTGGATGGTGGTGTTTGGCTCTATGGAATCATCCAGCACCTGTGGAGCCCCTGGATGGTGTTTTGCTCTATGGCCCCTCCATCAACTTTGGGGCCCCTGATGGTGGCTTTGGGCTCTAAGTGACCCTCGCCTCCAGTCAGTTATGTGGGATCCCCACTGGATGATGGTGTTGGGCTCTATGGACCCTCCAGCAGCTGTAGGGAGCCCCTGGATGGTGGTGTTGGCTCTATGGCCCTCCAGCAGCTGTGGGCCCCTGGATGTTTCATTGGTCATTTGGCCCCTCCAGCAGCAGTGAGGTCCCTGGATGTGGTGTTGGCTCTATGGGCCCCTCTCATCAGCTGTGGGAGGTCCCCCTGGATGGGGTGTTGGCTCTATGGCCCCTCCAGCAGCTGTGGGAGACCCTGGATTGTGTATTGGCTCTACGGACCCTCCAGCAGCTGTGGGTCCCCCCTGGAGGTGGTGTTGGGCTCTATGGACCCTCCAGCAGTTGTGGGGGCCCCCTGGAGATGGTGGTGTTGGCTCTATGGACCCCTCCAGCACTGTGTCCCAGCCCTGGAATGATGGTGTTTGGCTCAATGGACCCTCCAGCATCTGTGTGGGCCGCTGATGTTGGTGATGACTCTATGGAAGCCTCCAGCAGCTTGGGGCCCCTGGGTGGTGGTGTTGACCTCTACGGACCATCCAGCAGCGTGGGAGCCCCTGGATGGTGGTGTTGGCTCTATGTACCCTTCAGCAGCCTTGTGGGAGCCCCTGGATGTTGGTGTTGGCTCTATGGCCCCTCCAGCAGCCTGTGGGGTCCCCTGGAAGGGTGGTGGTTGGCTCAATGGCCCCTCCACAGCTGTAGAGGTCCCTGGATGGTGGTGTTGGCCTCTAGCCCCTTCAGCCACTGTGAGGTCTCCCTGATGGTGTGTTGGCTCTATGGCCCCCTCCAGCAGCTGGGTGAGCCCTGGAGGTGTATTATGGCTCTAAGGGACCCACCAGCACTGTGTTCCCGCTGGATGGTGGAGTTGGCTCTATGGACCCTCCACATTGTGGGGCCCCCTGGATGGTGTGTTGGCTCTATGGACCCTCCTGCAGCTGTGTCCCCCCCTGTATGATGGTTTGGCATCTATATGGACCCTCCACAGCTGTGGGGCCCCTGGAGGTGGGTTGGGCTCTAGGACCCTAAAGCAGCTGTGGTCCTCCCTGATGGAGGTGTTGAGCTCTATGGTCCCTCGCAGCAGCTGTGGGGCCCCCTGGAGGTGGGTGTGGCTCTATGGATCTCCAGCAGCTGTGGAACCCCTGGATATTGGTGTTGGCCTCTATGGATCCCACCAGGCAGGCTGTAAGGAGCCCCCTGGATGTGGTGTTGGCTCTAATGGACCCTCCAGCCCTGTGGGCCCCCAGGTGGTGGTGTTGCCTCTAAGGACCCTCTATCATCTGTGTGTCCCCGGATAGTGATGGTTGCTCTATGGACCCTCCAGCAGCTGTGGGAGCCCCTGGATGGTGATGTTGGCTCTATGGACCCTCCATCAAGCTGTGAGGTCCCTGGAAGGTTGTTGCGTGGCTCTATGGGACCCTCCAGAAGCTGTGTGGCCCCTGGATGGTGATGTCGGCTCTATGGACCCTCCACCAGCTGTGGAGCCCCCTGGATGGTGGTGTTGGCTCTATGGGACCCTCCAGCAAGCTCTGTGTGGGCCCTGATGGTGATTCGGTCAATGGACCCTCCAGCAGCTGTGTTGCCCCTGGGATGGTGAAGTCGGCTCTATGGACTCTGCCAGCAGCTGTGTTTGCCCCTGGATGGTGGATGTCGGCTCTTAATGGGCCCCTCATCACTGTTGGGAGCCCCTGGATGGGGTGTAGGGCTCTATGGAGACCTCCAGCAGCTGTGGAGCCCCTGATGGTGGTGTTGCTCTATGGACCCCCCAGCACTTGTGGGGGTCCCTGGATGGTGGTGTCGCTCTATGGACCCTCCAGCACTGTGGAAGCCCCCTGGATGGTGGTTTTGGCTCTATGGCCCCATCCAGCAGCTGTGGGACCCCCCATGGGATGGAGGGTGTTTTGGCATCTATGGACCCCCTCCACAGCTGTGGGACCCCTGGATGGTGATGGTTGGCTCTATGGACCCCCCAGCAGCTGTGGGGCCCCTGATGGTGGTGTGGCAGTTGGCTCTATGGACTCCAGCAGCCTTTGGGGCCCCTGGATGGTTGTGTTGGTCTCTATGACCCTCCAAGTGAGCAGTGAGGCCGCTAGGATGGTGGTGATTGGCTCTATGTCCCTCCAGCAGCTGTGGTGGCCCCTGATGTGGTGTTGGCTCTATGTGCTCCTCCCACCAGCCGTGTTTGCCTCCTTGAGAAGGAGGTGTTTGGGCTTCTATGTATCCTCCAGCAGCTGTGGGAGCCCCTGGATGGTGTGTTGGCCTCTATTGCCAACCGGCCCCCTTCCAGGCAGATGTGGGGGCCCCCCTGGTAAGATCGGTGTTTGGCTCTAAGGACCCCTCCACAGCTGTGGGACCCGAGGATGGTGGTTATGGTTCTAATTGACCCTCCAGCAGCAGTGTGAGCCCCTGGATGGTGGGAGTTGGCTCATATGTCCCCTCCAGCAGCTGTGGTGCCCCTTTATGGTGGGTAGTGCTCTATGTATCCTGTCCAGCAGCTGTTGGAACCCTCGGATTGTGGTGTGGCTTCTATGGACCCTCCAGCAGCTGTGGGGACCCTGGATGGTGGTGTTGGCTCTATGGACCTCCAGCAATCGTGTTGGGTCCCTGGATGGTGGTGTTGGCTCTATGGGACCCCCCAGCAGCTGTTGGGAGCCCCTGGATGTTCGTGTATGCACTATGGACCCTCCAGCAGCTGTGGGAGCCCCTGGATGGTGGTGTCGGCTCTATGGACCCCCCCAGCAGTTGTAGGATACAGTCGGCTCCATATACCTGTGACAACCTATTAAGACATTACTGAGTCACTCCCAGCCCATGTAGCTGCTGTGCAAACTGCCTATGGCTGTCACTCCCGATATTGTCGGCTGGTCATAATAATGTGATTCCACTTTGTATAACTTCTTTGGTGGCCACCAGATGACATGATACAAAGTCGCAATCCATATTTTCCTAGGCTAAAGCCAAGTAACCACAAACATGTTGCAGTTTATGATACACGGCGTAGATCTCTCGATAATTCCATGCGAGACGAACACTGCTCAAAACAAAGGAAACCCGGCTGCGCTGGTTGATGGAGCAGCGTGCTGGACTTACATGACAGTCTGCTGCTTCTGATGTTCTGCTTAATACACGATAGATTTTTCCATAGATTGTGCAGAGATTTCTGGGATATAATCAAACGCAGAAACGGACGGAAAACTTTATTTGGTCCGGAAACAGAATGCAAACCCATTAGATGCATCAAACATTGCTGCTGCCACCAAGGCTTAGAGCCTCTCTAAAGCTGACCTGTGACCTCTCCTGACTGGTCTGTGTCAGTAAATCCTTGTGTTCCCTGTGAATAACAATCCTGGAGCCTCGTCTCTTCTAATCTCTGGTTGTGCTGTTCCTCTGTTACTCCACCTGGAAAATGTAGACTGAATCTTTCAGTCTGGGTGTTACCATTCCAGTTCCAAAGGGGCGTGTTCTCCTTACAGCCCTAACTTGATAGTACAGTTTTGACAATGTCAGACTGTGCAGGGGACCGCCCCACTTTTGGTAACACCCAGCTGTCAGATTCATGATCCATTTCCAGAGGAATAACAGAGGAACAGCCACAACCCAGAGAGGAGAAGAGAAGAGGCTTGTGTTTCCTGTGAATAACAACCTGGAGCTCTTCTCGTTACTATCTCTGGGTTGTGCTGTTCCTCTGTTATTCCTCCTAGATATTCATTACAAATCTGTCAGCTGGGTGTTACCAACTGGAGGTGTGTCCCTGCACAGTCTGACATTGTCCAGTCAGTTATGACAGTCCATGTTTGCAGTGAGGAGGAGGATGGTGTATAATAAAGGCTTTTATTCCAATAAAAATAATAAAGGAGTGTTAACCTTTACTTAAAATAACATACTTATGACGCGTTTCACGCCTTACCGGCGCTTCTTCAGATAAAAAAGCGTTACAGGGACACGCCCCTTTGATACTGGGGGTAACGCCCATCTGACACAGATTCAGTAATACATTTCCAGGAGGATTAACAGAGCCAACAGCCAGCACAGCACAGCACAGAGATAGAAGAGAAGAGGCTCCAGGATTGTTATTTCCCAGGGGACAAAAGGATTTACTAACACAGGTCAGGAAATGTCATGGAACTGCTTTAAACTGCTCTTCCACCGAGAAAATCCTTATATAAGGATGAAAATAAGCATCGGTTATAAATTCTTTTGCCAAAGTCTCAATTCAGGAATCAATATGGAATCATGATGCAAATCTACAAAAAGCAAAGAATTAAAGGGTCTGTCCAGTATTAGAGAAAAGATTTGCTACGACTTTCTTGCTATCATCCCAGCGTCTGTGTGCAGGGCCGTCTTAACAGCACAGGGGGCCCCCGGGAGAGGGTGTACCCGGGGCCCCCCCCCCCCCTCCCCCCCCTAAAACCCCAAAACCCCCCCCCCCCCCCCCCCCACCACCCCAAAAAAAAAAAACAAAAAAAAAACCTCAAAAAAACAAAAACAACATTTTCCCACTCAGGGCACTATTACATGACAGAGACTTTGCACTGATGGAATATAATAAAAAAACCCCGACAACCAGGGGCTCACCGAGACGCCTGTCTTTTTTAGTCGTTCTCTGAAACGTTCTTTTCCCCTTTTTCCCTTTCCCCCATAACCACTTCCCCGGCCCCGGGCCCCTCGTCCCTGCAGAATGTAACGCAAAAACATCTTAGTAATTTGGGCAGGCAGGGCCGGGATATAGCCTGGCAGGGCAGTATATGGGGAGGGGAGGGCAGTATATGGGCAGGGAGGGGGAAATATTAAAGGCAGGCAGGGCAGGGATATACCGGCAGGGGGATGTTAAAATAGCTAGGCAGGGGGAGTGAATGCCAGGCGGGGCCAGTTTTTTGGCGGCAGGGGGAGTTTTTGGGCAGGCAGGGCATGTATAGCCTGGGAG